>BRDA01010424.1:59830-86771 GCA_036984385.1 Crenuchus spilurus
AAATGATTTGACGACAATTCTGACTTTTTATTCCGATACATAACTTATCTAATCATCATGAAGTTGTGTGAAATCTTGTGTTGAGTTCAGGCTGGTGAAGATGCTAATTTATAGGGCCTATTATAAGTTTGACCAGGTTTCAATACATAGCCTTATTTTTCAGTCTTAACAGCAGTTTAGTAAACAAACATTAAACTGTAGTCGATGATTTTACAGAAGAGCTGTGGATTCAACATTTTAGAATGACACATTCAACTTTTAATGAACTTTGTGATGCTGTGAGATCTCTAGTGGAGCCCACTGCACATTGTCCAAGGATTCTCCTCGTTATTCCAAATATGCCACGTCATCTTCATCCTATTACTTTCTGTTGTTGTCTTCTTCTTCGTCGTCTTTTTCGCCAATAGAAATGTCCGGTTGTTGATCACATGACTCCCTTGATGCGAAAAAAGTCAGTTTGAGTGTTTCCATATAAATGATATAAACCAATTTCGATACGACTGAAAAACCACCTCATCTTAGCGCAAAAGACTTTTATCAAAAAACGTGAGTTTTTTCTAAAGTGTCGTGTTTCCATTAAGCAAATTTTTATTCACAATTCTAATTTGCGATATTTTATGGTCAATGGAAATGCGACTACTGACACTGCAGGTAAACTGCCCCAGTTACACACAATCAAAATGGCGGCCAAATTACGTCTTTATGTGGGAGTCGGCCCTCTCTATATTCTCTCTGGTGTGTATTTGTGAGCGGCGAAGAGACGAGAAAAATACAAGGTTATATTCTTAAACATTCCTTTTTGAGCTGATTCTTTTTTGAGCTTTGAGTATTGCTTATTTGGAGACTCGTTCACTGTAGTTATAAGCTTTGTTTGAGCAGTGAATTAGCTGTTTTTATACTAACGCAGATTACGTTTTGAACTGGACAGTGAAAAATGTTGGTTGTATTGTGGATTGTTCAGTTATGTTCACCAGGATCAAACAGCCATAGTCAGATAGACATCACAGTGTTGTGTGGGTCCTCCGATGAAGATTTTTAACTACTGCGTTGCTAGAAGGAGAGGCTGATTCATGACGTCATTTTTGTTTAACTCATTTGAGCTGCTGAACTCTATGCTAAAAACAAAAGTCTGTAGGGTGTATTTTTGTTGGTTTAACAGTTAAATTGTATATTTGAATAGTAACGCTCTAAACAGAGATATGATTTTCATTTTTTTCCCTTTTTTCATTGATCGAATAATACAACTGACATTGAATAATACCAATCATGTGCTATGATATGACCTCTGTGTCTGGTCCAGTTGTTTCTAAAATGGATCTTACTCATTTAATTGCTGTAGATTGGATATCGAGTTCATATAGTATAAACCCACCATCATATTCTAATACTTCAAGCCCATAGCCTCCTCCTATATGTTCTCAACTGTCACTGGTGCTGTGGTTGGAGGTGCTATGTATTTTCAGGAAACTGGTCCAATGTTATCTGATCTGTGATCTTCTAAACTGCTTGAAACAAGAGCTCATTGATTGATAAAACACAGATAATTATGATACATTGAACCACCAATGTGTTGATGAAGATAATCAATTCTATCAAACCAAGCTTCTGTGATTGAAGCATGAAACTTGAACTTGGGAGACACATTTGTTTTTTAATACTTCTCCACATTTGAAACTTTTTACACTTTGATGTGAAAAAGGCTCAGGATTTGTTTTCACTGGTCCCCTCATTTGGTTAGCTCACAGAGATTGTATCTAGTGTTATCTTTAGATATATGTTGTATGGCTACCTCAGGCTCAGGTCCAGAGAAGAACGTCAAGTTCACTGGGGGAGGACGGAAGCGCGTGAAAAGCCATTGATTGACAGCTTGTGTGAAAAGCCATTATCTGTCCCAGTTGGAGAGTGGTGAGATCTTCCCCAGCCCTGCCTGTAGCTGCCCGTTCCCCTACAGAGTCAGAGAAAAGACATAGTCCCTCATGAATTCAAAAAGAAGATGATGGGTAGAATCTAGATTACTCAAAACACTCTTGAGAAATATGTTTATATAGTCAGAGTAGAATGTTCTTTATTATACCCTCAGCACACATTTCTCATCACTAACAAGTCTAAGTTAATACTGTGTCTAAGTCATGGCTGAGTTAACCAGCCTGCTGGGTACAACCACTTCATATTAGAGATGGGTAGCAACTCGATGACACCATGTGATATACCAAATGTAAAGCAGTCATTTTTGTTGACTACATTATTAATTACATGGATAATGCAAATTAATTTAAAGTAAATTATGTTGAGAATACATTAATTGATGTTCACTTAAACATGGTTTACAGTGAATAAAGTAAATAAATGCTGGGGATTCTTCAGGGAGCTGAACTATAGGTATGGTTTACTCTGGGCTGCTGGTCAGGGCAGGGATGCAGATGAGTGAACTTTCATCACTTTTAATCACAGAGGCAGCGGCATAAACAGTGTTCAGTAAAAAGACAAAGCCTGTACATAGGTGTGAGTATTATTCTGTAAAATTAACAGTGAATGAATGTGATACACATATTGCCATACACAATATATTACTGTACTGATATTTTGTACACAGACCTACACTTATTAACTAAAATAAAATATTTGAATTGTTTAACAGGTTTTATTCCATACATAAATAAATAAGAGATGAGTTCTGATTTCATCTCATTTAAGATAGAGAAAGAAAGAAATGTGAAAGTAAAAATAAATTAAATAACAAAAAATAAACTCTTCTTGAGTAGATGTGTCCAAACTGGTAATTAACAGTCATTATTTTTATTCTTCTGAGCTATAACATTTTCTTCTACAACCACTGAGCCTCATATGAAAAGTATTTACAAAATCAGCTAGTTGTTCAATCGATAAGAAACATAAAGAGAGTAATATCTGAGCCATCCCTTCTTTTATGACAGCGGTGCTGAAATTTCATAATCTTATCAGGCACAATGGGGACTTACAAAGTCTGTGCACACATATTATAGTTTTAGATTTGCATTCAGTCCTGTTTGTGGTGGTAGAAAATGTTTATTGCATTCATTGTGATGGGCAAAAACCTTTTTCTCCCAATCTCACTGTCAGTCTCTCTCTGACAGATGTCTCATGAGGAGATAAAGTAATAATATTTGAGCTGTTGTGGAGGGAAATCCTCTGTATGAAATGAAAGACACCAGTGCTATCAGCCAAATACTCCTGATTCCTTTTGGCTGTTTTGCTTGGATCATAAGTTTGCAGTGCAAAGACAATAAAAAACCACTAGTAAGTCAGAACGTCCCTTAATGTAGTTTATTCTCATCGGTGTAATAATACCAGGCTGTTCTGTATATTAAATTCTGATAACAAACTCATAATAAAGGCTCTGTTTTGCCCAGAGTTTACAGTGCAGTGCAGGGAAAACATTAAATTACCTCAAATAAGGTGCACCATTCCCTCCCATTCAGGAAGGAAAACATTTTATCCTTGGAAATTCTTGGGTGCATGGTAAGTAAATTTGACTTTCTTTCCATCCTGAAAAAAAATTGTGTGGAAGACACCAGCTGAGGTAATGAGAATATTTTTTAGCAGTGCTAAGTTTAGCTAGTAAAAACTGACAGCTGCTGCATTTTGGTGACTTAAATAATTACAAATACTTCTTAGGTACTTTTTTAAACCTCTGGAGTCGGTGCTCCAACTGGTGGTTTATTAATGCACTTCCGCAAAAACACTTAAATAACGCTGCAAGATTTGATCCTAGAAACAAAATGAAACATACCCCAGAAACCTTCAAGGGTCTACTTTTCAAATGTACACTGCTCAAAAAATTAAGGGAACACTTAAACAACACAATGTAACTCCAAGTCAACCACACTTCTGTGAAACCAACCTGTCCAGTTAGGAAGCGAAACTGATTGTGAATCAATTTCACCTGCTGTTGTGCAAATGGAACAGACAACAGGTAGAAATGAGAGGCAAGACAACCCCTATACAGGAGTGGTTCTGCAGATGGTGACCATAGACCTTTTCTCTGTTCTCATCCTTTCTGGCTGATGTTTTGGTCACTTTTGCATTTTGTCAGTTCTCTCACCATAGAGGTAGCATGAGGCAATGTCTACAACCTACAGAAGTTGCTCAGGTAGTGCAGCTCATCCAGGATGGCACATCAATGTGAGCTGTGAAAGGAGATTTGCTGTGTCGGTCAGCACAGTGTCCAGAGCATGGAGCAGATACCAGGAGACAGGCCAGTACACCAGGAGACATGGAGGGGGCCGTAGGAGGGTGACAACCCAGCAGCAGGACCGCTACCTCCTCCTTTGTGCAAGGAGGTACAGGCGGAGCAGTGCCAGAGCCCTGCAAAATGACCTCCTGCAGGCCACTAATATCCATGTTTCTGCTCAAACTGTCAGAAACAGACTCCATGAGGGTGGTATGAGATTTTGAGTATGATTCCAAATCCAGACTTCCAAAGGGTAATAATTTTGATTTACATTGATCATTTTTGTTATTTTGTTCTTAACGCATTCCACTATGTAATAAATAAAGATTTTCAATGTTAGTGTTCCCTTTTTTTTTGAGCAGTGTATATATAGCTTGAATCAATATTTTATATATATATATATATGTAATCATCCCACTTAGAAATCATGGAGGGCTCTGAAATTTTCATCTTAGGTGCATGTCCACTGTGAGAGACATAATCTAAAAGAAAAAATACGGAAATCACAAAGTATGATTTTTTAATAATTTGTATAAAAAAAAAATACTTGTATTTTTAAGTAAGTACTTATTTTACTCACTCTATATATATATATATATATATATATATATATATATATATATATATATATATATATATATACATACATACATATTAGATATTTATGAGAGGAGCTTAGATAAGCAGAGACACATTTTAAGAGCGAGTCAGACAGCTGCACAATTTTTCCTGCCAAATGATGAAATTTGTCATTCATATAATGACATGGTAATTCCAGGCATTCAATTTGTGGATTACCGGCTGTGGAATGTGCACTGACCCCGCATCAAACAAAACAGCTCTCACCTGATCAAAGACCTCTCTCCTTGTGTGTTCACACCTATCTCATAAATATTTGATCTAGAAACCACTGAATGAGAGAAACACTTTGGAAAAAATAATTTTAGATGAATGTAATTTGTAAAACAGTCAAGACATGTCAGACTACATCAGAATGTCTGAAATACTATCAAATTCCAGGGGGTTAAAATGCTCATTAACTCAGGCTAACAAACTTACGTTAGCTCCATTAACTAATGAGCTAGCCAGTTAGCATCAAGCTATAGCTAGCTTGCTCATTAGGTTTATACTACCTGGAGAATATATATATATTTGTATGTTAGGGTTGAGCCAAATACCCGTTTCAGACGAGTATCCGGTACAGATAAAGCATTTGTGACGAGTACAATCATTAAACTCGTCAATATCCGTGCTCGTGCTGAAGGAAAATTCTTATTGGGTAACTGGCCAGTCACACAGAGCACCTGCTCCTCCCTACATAGACAAGTCTCTGCCAGAGCTGTGCACACTCTCACTCCCTCTCACATAGTCACTCAGTCACACACACACACACACCTTAATCAACATTGTTTAACTTTGTGTGGGGAAAAAATGGCAAGAACCTTAGGTAGTAACAATAAATAAATAATTGAAAGAAAAAAATCAGTTTGATCATAAAATTAAAAAAAAAATTAAAAAGGAAGTTGTTGAGTATGACAACACTTTTTCATGCATACTTAAAAAAAACTTGTTCTGTAAATAGTTCTCTTACTTTTGTGATCAAAAACATTGTTTTGAACCTCAATTTTGAGGCTGTTCTGTAAATAGTTTCAAATAAACAATACATATAGCAACTTCTGATCAATCCATATCAATTTCAGACTTAAAATAATGTACCAATTTAAGCTCCACCCACTTCCGGCTAAGCCACACCCAATTTCGGTTTAGGCGCCACACACTCCGAATACAGATACAGATATAGATACGGATAGTGGCGTACTCGCGCATCCCTAATACACATACATACATACATACATACATTTACAACTGTATTTATATTTTTTGCACAAGTTTATGTCCAGGTGTACAGAGTTTGTCTGAGTCTGTAGCATCTTAGCTTCTCCTGCTCATAGGACATGAGGACTCTATTCAAAAGCTGCATTCAAAAACATATCAGTACTATACAGTACTAACTTCTTATGCACTAAAGCACTAATTGTGGTGTATTCTTTGAAATACTATATAGTACAGGTAGTCCCCGGGTTACGACGTTGATCCGTTCCTATGTTCGCGTCGTAAACCGAATTTTGTGTAAGTCGGAACATACGTAAATACTGTACATAAATAACATACTGTAAGCACTTATCCTATCCTAACAGCTATCCTAACACAGTAATTATCAAAAAACACATATAAAATACGTTTAATAATGAAAGGAAACAGCCACGTAACTATGTATTCTTCCGCCGCGCACACCAAACACGATAAAAGGCTTTATACAGTAAATGGGAGAAGTGTCATAACTACGAAACATCGTAACTCGGGGACCACGTAACCCGGGGACTACCTGTATACTGTTTTGGATGCAAATCTTTACTAATCTTGTACAAGAGAGGCTGGTGATAATTACATAAAAGTGCAATTTTATTAAACTCTTACATAATTATTCACAGCTCTAATAAAAGCTAGTGGAGCTAAAATCTTTGTTTTCTCTCAGAGTTCATGTGAGCATGTGCATGTGATCCACTTGTTCCACATTTGGCTATATATTTTGTTGTTTCATAGTGAGAACTTGGGTCTTAACTTATGTTCAGACCCCATTCCAGGTTGCCTATTAAAATGTGTCTAACACAAACATGGTCAAAAATAAGTCACCTGAAAGACAAAATGTCTTGCTGATGTAATATTTATTTTGCTCGTGTGGAAATGGTATCCACTTATGATTCAATACTTTCAATGCATGCACTCATTTGCCCAAATGCGAGAAATAACCTCTACGCTCTCTCTTTATCTCTCCATCTCTCGCTCCCTCTCTCTGTCTCTGTCTCTCGATTTGATCTACTTCCCAAGGCTGCTACAGCTGAGACAAGACTTGATAAATCTCTTTCTAAAATACACTGCATTGCCATTAATAGCTTCCTTAATCAAAATGTAATATTTTTAACAGGCTGTTGTCAGATTACTGCTGCACATCTTTCTCTGCGAGAAGGCACGGCTGAAAGCCAAGGGCATGGCCTGTTGTCCACTACAAAATGCAGGCAGCCTCTTTGATATATTTCCTTTAAATTGATTCCCCAAAAAGAATGGTGCCTGTGGCATGTGCTAAGAAAATACTGAAAAATGCATCACACATCTGGAAAGCTTGTGAGAGCTCACACTCCTTCTTTAACCGGGGTATTCAGTCACCATAAAACAACGATCATGTCAAAAGGTGTCCTGGGTGCCGTGCTCCTGGAGAAGAATTATGGTCCATCCTGGAATGAATAAAGTGGAGCGTGCTCGTCCGAGGCAAAACCTCATTTACTTGCATGCTAGTTTTGGGCCTTGCTTGTCCAAGGTGACCCATTCTTTGTAGGGCAGACAAAATTGAGGCTAAACTTAATTTCTGTAATAACATTGCTCCACCGAGACTACACTGACCTCTAAGAGCTGAGGGGGGAAACAGATTGTGTATGATACACTTTTCTCTTTTAGCGTTAGCGTACATACTCTAGAAGGCTCAGAGGGTTGAGAAATAATCAACAGTCACCTTGAAGTCACCATGGTCCTTCAAACGCAGGATGTGGCCGAGTGTATAATTGTGCAGATTCCATTAAGGCTGGAGGGAGTGAGATTAACCCCTCAGGAGCTGGAGGAAATTACACAGTGGAGATGGGGGGAGATGGAAAGATAGCAATGTGTGTGATTACAAGCTAAATGAGAACATGCAGGCATTTAATGACAGAGCCCACAGGCTTGCCTGAGAGTGATTACACAGATAAAAAAAAAACAGAAAAGCCCACCCTACCACAACATAATCTGTCTCTGAAATCAGGTTTGGCTGCTCGCTACTAAAAAAGCGAGGTGGTAGACACAAGAGACAGCAATATAGATGTACTTAACATAATTATACCACTTAAAGTGGCAATTCTGAAAAAAAAAATCTGCAATTTTCCTCTTGTAGTCAAGCAGCCAAGTTTAATACAAGACATTTGTTTCTTTAGCTTTGCCCTGGAGATGGTTAATGTCACTAAATAGTGGAAGCATGAACTGTACCACCTACAATCTTGCTAACTCGACACCTAAATCATCGTACATTAGCCACAAATTGCTTCAAGTTGTTAAGTAATATCAGACAGATTTACTTATGTGGTTTCTGACAGTGTATGACATACATGTTTTCTGTAATAATGGACATTGCTTAGCTAGAAACAGTAGCAGAAGCTATATACAGTGGAGGTTTCTGATATAGGTGACATGGACAGCTGCTCAGGGTGGCATCTTGTCAAGGGCGGCATGAGCACCAAAAACTGAGGCATCTTTACTATTCTTGTACAAGAGAGCTGGTAATAATTACATAAAAGTGCAATTTTATGCTGTAATAAAAGCTAGTGGAGCAAAAATCTTTGTTTTCTTTGAGCCCTCCCAGCCCCACTTTAGAAAAATTGAATTCATATATCTGTATCTGTATAAATTCCGATATTTGTATCTTGCATATAATAAAAATATGTCGATATCAGTTTTTTTTCCTGTATGTGAACTTCACTGCTAATAATTACGGTTATGATTGTGATTCATTGATAGCTCATAAGTCTTATAGACATTTATGTTATGTCCTATCCTGCTGCACATAGTTAATGTTGGTGTTCACTCATCATAATGCGAATGTTCATGTCAAGCGATGTCCTGGAGAAAAGTTATGGTCATTCCTGGAATGGAGCTCATTGGCTTGTCATGAGTAAGTTATGTGTTATAGGTATTTTATGAAGTCATTAAGGCTTTACAATCATTTTTCATTTAACCAGTCTATACCTGCAGTAATACCCACTAATACTGTTACAATGAAATACTACAGAAAAATTTCATTTCTGTTGTCTCTGAGAAATAAAGGAGATCTCAATATTAAAGAAAAAAGGAAAAGAAATCCAGATTAACACCAGCATTTAATTGTAAGATATTCTGATGATGAATGAGAAATGATGTCTTCTTCTACACTGAGAGTCTATTGAAAGATTTCTGAGATGTAAATGTGAATAACTGAATTGTGCAATTTTATGTAAATACCTTTTATTTAATTACTATTCAGTTAAGAGGTGAGATGAATCAGAGTATGCTTTTCATCTAAATGCAAAATTCTCAATTTTGTTTTGAAAATAAAACAAAAAAGCCTTTTTTTAAATTAGTCTGCCAAAAAACGAGACCAAAAGTTTCAATTAAACATAAGAGTAATTCATTGCTTAAAAATGAGAAGACTTGTCCTGTGCAGACTATGTCAGACTTTTTTCCATGAGAAATAGCTGAGCAGCAGGAGACTTAAGCTAAGTATAATTTATTTTTCCTTCTGATCTGATTGGTGTCGAGGAGAAACTACTGAAATGTTAAATTGATCTCTGTTATGATTTTTTTTTTCATATGAGTTACCATATCGAGAAAAAGTAACCAAGTTTCACTAACTCTGTAGGAAAACTAATAAAGTTATTTATTTATTTAGCTTAATCACAAACCAAGCTTGTTATGAACAGTCACTGTGTGGCTGCTCAGAGAACACACACTATTCTTTTCTAAATTAGAAATGTCCAGTTGGGAGGAGTAATTAGGTTAATATCAACAATTACAAAGCCCTTATGTGAATAATAATCATCACACACACAAAAAAACGGGTTGTCTTGACAGATTTTAATAAAGTCCTATTAAAGTCTTAATAAAGTCTGAGGGCACTCATCCAACCTGTGGTCAGCACAGAGGAGATGGTGCGTCTTTAACGAGGGGAGGGAGTTGCAGCAGGGGTCAGCTCCAGGACTTCTTTTCCAGTCCATTAGGCCTGATTAGAAAAAGCTGACAGCAATTTGAGGGGCGAGCAAGGAGGGTGGCTAGCGCCGTAGCACTGAACTCACACTGAGATTCTGTCTCCACCTGCCTCTAATGCTCTGTAATTAGCAACAAGATACACCCAGGTGCTGAAATTGCAATGTATGCAGACCTACAGTACCTTGTATAACAGTACCCTATAGCTTTGCCTAGGTGATATCTGGCATGCTCAAGCACTTCACCAGACTTAAGTGCAGTGTGTCATTTCATGCTCCTGTTAAGGCTGTGTAAGCTGGGCATTTTTACCCATCTTTTCATCTCCTTCATTACAAACCTGTTCATACTCTCAGTTCTTATTCAGCTGGGTTACTCACAATCCTGCCATCCAACCTTCCAGGCTTTGACAATCATGCATTCTCTAGACTTGGTCCTCTATCCTGGAACTCTCTCCCCCCACATGTCCAACCACCTACAATTATTATTATTTATTATTATTATTATTATTATTAGATAACACGAGATGCACTAGTGCAAGTGCATTGTACAAACTCTGTCAGCAGGCAACTTTTAGCCAAAAGCTGACCAATATGAATAGAATAGAAAACAGCTGATAAATGATGGATGAATCAAAGAACAAAACATGATAGTTGGGTATAATAATAGTTTGGATCATAGTTTTTAAGTATACACCAATATAGTAGACCTATAAGGTGAAGCTCATAAATTCTCCCACCAATAAAAGTACAAGGTAATGGTTTCTAATTGAACAGTGCTTATATTAGTCATAGTTGGTTATCTATCACTCCATTATCTTCTGATTAATGCTGGTCAGGGTCATGGTGAGTCACCTACACATTCACTGGGCACAGGGTAGGGTATGGCACCAATCCATCGCTTGCCAAACACACACACACACACACCAGGACAATTTAGAGTACAGTAGTTGGTTATATAATGATGGTATTATACTCAGTGGTTAAATGAAAGGTAATGGATGTGCATTTTTCTTTTCTGTCTCAGCCTCTTCAATGGTTTTTGTGCAACCCTTCTGTTTCTGAATTTGCGTTTAGTGTGCCATTTTGATTTTCTGATATTTGGTCATCCTAACCTGGGGACAACTAAACTGGGATGAAAAGCAGAAACAGATTCTCTGTGGGGAATCTAAAATATCTCTCTGATCTGTATGGGCCCAGGTCTTATCTGTCTGAACACTCAATCACAAACGTAATGCCCCATCTCCGGAGTTAGCAGGATTAAAACCGGACAGTTTATTCCAACTCTGAGCTGTCCTTTGCAAGATTGACCCATCCAGCATTTTCAGATGGTCAGTGCAGACGATTGGATTTCCAGACCCCAGTCACATTGGGCTCTGTGCTCTCTGTTGAGGCTTAGCAACAGCAGAGATCTGACCATAGCTCATGCTGCGAATGGAATGACACACGTCCACCTGTGGCTAACCAGAACTAATTTGTTGAGGAAAAGCTTCAACAAACACTGCTGGTGCATTTTGGCCAAGTGGGTCTGATATTTTGACCTCAAAATTGTAAAGAAAAAAATTTTACATTTTGCATAGCTATTAATTAGTCAGTTCTCAACCAGAGTTGAACAGTCTTCACCATGGCTCTGTTAGCAGGCTGCCCAGAGCTATGGATTTAGCATTAGCTTTAAAGCAGTCACTGTTTAGCAAAAATAATAAGTAATAGACAAGTATCATTAAGTTTCATTTGCACCAACTTTTTCTTGGTTAGCTTTTCAAAGTTAGCTTAGTGTTAGCTTATCAAATAAAATGTTTATTTTTTAATGCTAGTAAACATGAGCAATACAGGCCCATAGGGCTTGAGAGATGTTGAGAGATTGGTAGAAAAGGACTTGCAAATATTAATTGCAGATTGCTACAAGTATTTACACTGCAAAGTTAGATAAAAACTAGATTAAAGACAATAAAGTCAATTAGTCTTGAAAGACATACCACTGTTTTAGGCTAATAGAAATATCTGACCACCTTGGTAATTTGCCCATCACAGTTTGAAGGGTAGCTAAAGTTTTATTAGATGTTCTAACATGCACTCCCTGTACTCTTTGAAATAAAACATGAATGATGTTAAAGAAAAAAAAGTCTAATTGAAATCCAATTAGGGTGCACAATGCCCTCAGTTTATATTATATATAAATAAATAAAAATTAAATTAAAAAATATTAAAAAATATATATATATAATATTTTAAAAACTAAAAATTTTATTATTTTTCATCATTCCTGAATCAAAACCAAATAATATGATAAGCTTTGTCCTGCTCATGACATAGCGTACTCATCCAGGTTTGATGTTACCACTAGACCTTTGGCCAAGTCTTCAACACAATCTCAGTGTCCTTGTTCGACTCCTCCATGTTTATTTGAGATGGTTACGTGTACACTTCAGCTGAGAGGCAGAATGCAGGCTCTCCAGAGCATACACAAAACCTCCCTTGTTGATCAGTAAGAATGAGTGAACTCTCTACAGCCAAAGGAGTGAAGGAGTGCTGGAGTCTTTCAAAGGATGTGTGCTGGCCTTGAAGGGTCCTTACAAGTGATGCTTTCTCTGTGACTCAGAGAGGTTGTAGCTCTTTCTGTGAGAAACAGTACAGCATGTTATGTGTTTAACCTTCACATACCCATGGGACCATCACAGTATCCTTAGTTTATATTGTCATTTTGTTAGGCAGCGTAAACATGGTTCACTGTGTAATGATTACATTTATATCTGATTTATATTCTCTGTTTTTCTCTCAGTTTTGATTAAAATAAATCACAAATATGCAGGTGGATGAGAAAGTGTTCAGATTGCTGCTGAGTTTGATGAAAAACAAGCCCTATTCAGATTAAATTAATTCATCAGAAATGTTTGTGATGAAATATTTCTCTTCAGTGACAAATCTCATGCATAAGAACAGCATTAAAATTACCACAGGAGGGGTGACTATCAACGGGGTTGTATTTTCCATCCATCCACCATCTTTTGCGTAATTCTGGGCAGGGTCATGATGAGTCCCCTACCCCATTCACTGGGCAGGGCATTCTATCTGAGCTAAACCCAGTACAGAGTGCCAATCCAACACTGAGCACATACACACTGACCCCAGGGCAATTTAGAGTGCCCAATTCACCAGCCCACAATAGTTTTGGACTGCGGGGGGAAACCCAGGCAGACATAGGAAGAACATAGAAATTCCACCATGATGGGGACTCAAACCACCATGCTACTGTGCCACCTGTGGGTCTTATTTTATTTAAGGAATTGACAGTATATCTTGTACCTGTAGCAGTGATTATAATCAGCACTTTGAAAATGGATTTGAACAGTGAGATCCTGAGACTTATTCTCAGGATCTTACTGTTCAAATCAATTTTAGCTTCTTTTCCTGATAGCATAAGGTTTGAAAGTAAATGTTTGAATGACTCCTCAACAGAGTCATTTTTCAAAAGGCACAACTATTAAAAAAATACTCAATGTTTGTCTAAAAAACTCAAATAATGTGGTATTATATCCTGTCCAAATAGAGCTAAAGACCAGGAAAATACTATAAATTAGATTTAAATAAAGTAGATTTCATTTTATTAAGACATGTTTAAATGGATGAGCCACACCTAATGTCTAGTAATAATAACAGCATCAACACCAGTGTTGCCAAGTCCGCTTATTATAAGCAACTTTGGGCTTGTTTTTTTCTAAAGTTGTTTGCAAATCTTGTGAGTTGCAGGTTGCGGTTTTTTGGGCTTGTTTTTGAACGAGTGAAACAATTTGATTATCTCCCAGCTCCCCATAATAAAGCAAAAGGTGAGTGGTAGGTAGTTTGTCCCTTCCAAGATCCCGTTTCCTCATTATCACTTTTGCCCAAGTTGACCAGTCACACCCCCAAACAAACACAGCAGGCAGCCAGGCAGAGCCCAGAGTGACGAGGTGCAGCAAAAGAATGAGCTCGAGTAAGTGGGGAAAATATGGAAAAAATATAATAAAGAGTGGGAAAAAGAGAGCAAATTAAAAGAATGGCTCCAACCTCAGATGGGAGATGCAAAATGCACTTTTCTTTTGATTAGAGCTTAAAAGATTTAAAGTTATTCAAAGAATTTAAGTTTTAAAAATAATTTATTAAATAATTTGTTATACAAAAATTTTATATTAAGTGTTTATCATAATTTTTGTGTTGTTTATGTATAATGTCATTAAATGTTTACCTTTATACTGTTTAAAAGTGGCCTCAGTTTTACAGAATGCGGTGGGTTGCCAGTTGGGCTTATTTTAGGCTTGTTTTCATGGAGGTGGTTGCTTGTTTCAATCGCGAGATCTGGCAACACTGATTTCTACTCCAGTAAATGGCAAATCCATCAGAAAAACATACACCTGCACAGCAAGGGGGTTTACCTTTTTATTTGTAAATATTAGATGCACGGTAGTTTTTATGTTTGCTCTTTGTTTTAGAAGCAGTAGCAATGTTGTCTTTCCACTAAAGTGATACCTTTTGGATTAATCTTGGATAATGTCTGACATTTACCCTGTTTGAAATTACATTTTCATCCAATGATATCTTGCTGGTTTGTACTGACATGTTATCTTCTCTCTCTCTCTCTCTCTCTCTCTCTCTCTAAAATCAAATATGGTGCTGGGCTTGACGAGGAAAAATCCATTCCATTTGCTCTTGCAACAACAGCTCCAGATGGCTATCTGCTGCTCAGCTTCAGTCATGAATGGGAATGAGACCCTTTGTGTAAAAGAAAGTGAGAGACAGAGAGAGAAGAACACCTCAGAACAAGAAATTTGTTTCTGAATATGCTTTAGTTTCAGGTCTAGAAAGACTAAGATCAGCAGGGACTGTAAAAAACATGATCCTGGATCATCACTTGATTAACTAACTATAATGCCTTCATCATACTCAGACATTAAAGGCATAGTTACAGCAGAATCCATATTTAGATATTGTTCATTTGTTCCAGATGTTGTCCAAATTTCCAAATTTTGCTACTTTAGTCAACAGCTGTAAAAAGTGTTGTAACCAACTGTAAACAGTACTATAGAAATACATTTAAATATACTTGAATTGAACCTAAATAGCTTACAAGAATGTATCTCAACAGGCATCTAGATCTTAATTAGGGTCTTACAGAGATTTTTCACATTGCTGTTGAACATATTAATGTGTATATACAGTTTATTATAAGAGTGGCAAGTAAGCAGTAGTTGAATTTACACAAAATGCTGCTAAAAGTGATTTACTCTTTTATGGTTTACCCTCTTATCTGCTAATTCATGCCATTATAATGTGTTTCAAGTTGACAACTGAATAGACTGATAGGTTTGTCATAGTAGGAACAAGCATCTAAATTGGGGCATAGTTGCAAACGAGGGATTCTCCTAACAGACAGACTGATTGAGCCCATTGTCTCTTTTCATGCTAGAGACGAGGACTCTGGAATTGCCCACCATTGACTGTGTGTCAGGTTAGGCTGCCTGCGTAATTACCCTAATTAAAGTACATTTCCATCTGTTTGTTTATGCTGTGTGTGAATGAAAGGTAAAAGGAAGCTTCCCCTGATCACCGCTGCACTAATCAGGGCATTTTCAATGGCTCGTGCGAGGAGTTGTTTTTCTTCCAGAAATTTCCTTTGCACACATTTCTGCTTGCACATACATACACACAGACCACACACACATGCACAAATACACACACAGACCACACACACACATGCATATTGACACATATACACAGGCATACACACACCGTGTTCAACAGAGTTAAAATACTAAATAACAACAGGCTAATATTTCAGATATTTGGGAACAGGAAGTAATTCAAGGATAAACAATATACTGTCATTTATTAGGATTTTTTAAAATTAATAATCTGCTGCCACTTGGACTCCATATTGTTTCCTCACTATGCTTGATGTAAAATATGTGTGTGAACACACAGTGGATATAAAAAAATTTACACACCCCTGTTAAAATATCAGGTTTTTGTGATTTAAAAATTAAATCAAGACATGATTTAAGAAGTTTTTTCCCACTTTTATTATGACATATAGTACCATCATTAAATTAAACTAAAAAATAAACCAATCTTTGATGGGGGAGGGATAAAAATATACAAAAATATATTTGTACAAATATGCACTTTTTAAAATTAATACTTTAGGTATTTTATAACAGTTCAGTGTTTGGGGTAGGAGATTATCAGCATCACAAGGCACAGCATTTCATGCCCCAAATAAATCAAATGTTACTAGCAACAAGCTAACGTTACTAACATATTTATTATTAATGTTATAATAACCTTATAACATTAATATGAGTGAAAAATGGAAAATTCATGATACAATATTTTAACCCTTTAGAATTTCCATATAGTCCTCAATGTAGATAAAGAGACTTAATTGGGATTAAGCACAGAAGACAAAATGTTATACTTGTTTATTCATTTATTGAGGAAAAGATCAAAGTTATACATCCGTGATTGGCAAATGTATGTGAACCTTTGCTTTCAGCCTTTGGAGTGACCCACTTATGAATAAATAACTTGTGCTCATCAATGTGGGGCAATTCTAGCCCATTCTTCCATACAGAGAAGCTTCAACTCTGGGATGTTGGTGGGGTTCCTCAAATGGACTGTTTCAGGTCCTTCAACATTTTGACTGGATTAAGGTCAGGACTTTGACATGGTTATTTAAAAACACTGGACAAGCTGTCCTGGCCCCGATGCAGTAAAACTGGCCAAAAACATTGACATTACCACTACCACATTTCACAGATGAGTTCTTATGTTGGGATGCAGTGATTTCCTTTGTCCAGACATAACGCTTCTCATTAAAACCAAATCATTCTATTTTGGTCTCATCTGTCCAATAGACTGCTGGCTTGTTCACATGATATTTAGCAAACTGCAGACCTTTCCTGGCCTGATAAGTATCTATAGCTCTTTTTCTGAGGTTCTCGAAAATCTATTTTTGTTCATGACATGATAGAATAGGTCCCTGTTATTTAAATACAACAGAATGACCTTCACACCTGAGTATGAAAAAACGTGACTCTATTTTCACCTTCAAATAAACTGCTAATCCTAGAAATATTGAAATACAAGAAATTGGTTAACAATTTTTCATGCACTATTGTATGTTTAACAAACTGCTGTGTCTGTATGATGATTGAATTAAGCAAAGCAATGCTTATTATTCATGGCGTGAGCAACTGTGATCATTTGATATAATATACTGAACAGAAGTGAGAGTTTCTTAACAGGAATTCCTTGTTATGGTGCTGTTTTCTTTGGTGGGTGGTCAGAAATGACAAGTGACTAGCTTTAGACAAGTGCAGTATTGCATCCAGTCTGGAGAAGTGAACTTGTGCCTCAGTTTACCTTTGTACTATTTCAAGAAAATGAAAACAACAACAACACGTGTGTGTGATATATAATTATAATGACAAAGGCAAAAAGAACATGAGCATACATTCATGCATGTTCACACACACACACACACACACACACACACACACACACACATACACACACACACACACACACAGACACACAAGGAAATTAATTCCACACAAAATCAGCAAAGAATCAACATATGGACATTACTGGACCATGACATGCAAATGAGGTGAAAAGTTAATAGGTGCTCGGTGAAAGAATGCAAATTTTGATGTCAAATCAAAACAAAACAACAACCAAAAAAAAAGATTCTGAGGACTTTTACATCTTGACGCACACTCCGAATGCTAGTCTTACAGCTCGTTCTGCTCAACCTAGCATGACACCAGCTGCTTTGAATCATTTTGGCAAGTGGGCAGAATCAAAGAAGATCAATATGCATCAGATCAATATACTCGGCATGTTATCCTGAACCTCTAGGGAACTGATTGGTAACCACTTACCAGCTGTGGCACCTATTAGTAACAAAACATAAACTCAGTAACTCCTGAATCAATACATGCTAGCATGCTAGTTTGAAAGGTGGAAGACAAGAAAAAGACAACAATATGAAACTGAGTCATTAAATTAGTCCCATTAGCCACCAGATTATACCACAAAGGACTTGTTCCTCAGCTCCATCAGTCGATCCCACCAAGCACAAGGTAATGACACGAAGAAGCCTCTGTGTACCCCTTGCAGGGCTAGTGAGCTAAATCACATTAATTACAGCCAATTGGCAGATAGCAGGGCGGCAGGTGGTGCTGAGTTGTGGGTAATTGCATGACAGGGAAATCTTTTCTTCAGAGTCAGAAGTGGACGAGCATTTCCATTTTAACTCTTCTCTGATGGAGGCCACTCTTCCAGCCAGATGTTCAGCCCCATAATGACTCCACAGCAAGGAATCGTGAGAGATAGAGGTAGCCATGCTGCTGTAATTGCTGTCAATGAGAGGCTCTTGCATGCTTCCTGGATTTTGCTGGGTTTCTCTCTTCCCTTCAGTGCAATTTTAGACCATTTTGGTGAGCTTTTTTTATATTGCAACTTAAATAGGATGCAAACATCTGCCCAATGAGATCCCATTATGGATAATGATGTTAACCTTGTCTCTTGTCATTTAACAACAATAGTACTCAGCACACATTTGTATGCAAGTTTAAAATACTTTAACCAGGCCACATTTTGTAATTTATCTTTTCCAACATTGACAATCAGGAAATGAACAATGAACAATATGAGAGTGCATTATCAGTAGATAACATTCACTCATTTGCAGTGTAATCAAGTATTCTTTCTATTATTTTCCAGTTTAAATATCAGAAACTGATATTTTTCATGACTTTTTCTAATCTTGCGGGCAAGACTGTCAATAACACTCTGTGCTCTGTGCTTTCGTCCAGCTTCTTCATTCACTCTCTAAATTCCTGGAGTTTATAGACTTGTTTATCGTACCTTGAAACTGTAGCAGACAGAACACACAGCCAAACATCCTGCTAATAAACACAGCAAACATCCTGCTCTCTGCCTTTCTCACTAACCATATAATTAAACCTTATTGTTTTTATACTCATTATTCATTTTATCAGCTCGCCTGACCATATAGGTGAACTTTGTAGTTTTACAATTACAGACTGTAGTCCATCTTTCACACTGAGAAGGCTGCAAAGGAATATAACATGCAGATCAATGCAGCTAAAACAAATGTGATGATAAACACTGAAGATGTACTGAAGATCACAGTTGAGGGAAGACTTCTGGAACAAGTAGACTCTTTCACATATTTGGGATGCAGAGTAACAAAAGCTGCAGACTGTGCCAGTGAAGTGAAGTCAAGAATGGCAATGGGCATGTTGGTGATGGTCAAATTGACAAAGATGTGGAAAAGCAAGTCAATTAGCACCAACACCAAACTAAGACTGATGAAAGCCTTGGTCTGGCCAGTAGCTACATATGGATGTGAAGCCTGGACACTGAAGAAAGAGGAAGAAAGACGTATTCAGGCTTTTGAGAACAAGTGCATCAGGAAGTTGCTGAAGATCTCATGGATGAAGATGATGACTACTGAGCAAGTCTATGAGATGCTAGAACTCAAAAGGACTTACTGATGCACGTTAAATCCCGCAAGTTATGTTACTTTGGTCATGTGATGAGGCAGCACATGAGAGCATTGAAGGAAGTGTTATGACTGGACTTGTGGAGGGAGTCCGAAGACGTGGAAGACCAAGAATAACCTGGATGGATAACATCAAGACATGGACTGGATTAGCAGGTGCCAGCCTGCTACAAGCAACCAGAGACAGATGGCATTGGAGAAAAGTGTCTTGTCTGTGCAGCCTACCATCGCGAAGCGATGACGTGTATGACATGACATGACAGTCAACCTTTTGGCATCCTTCCACCCTGTTTTTCAGTGATCAGGATCCTTAAAGGACCTTTGTGCTTCTTTTTCAATGACAAAGAACAGGTCTATCTATGAAATACCATCTATATATAAATTATTTTATGGTTCTTTTTTATACACGTGTACCTCAACACATCCCCACCCCCAAGCATATCAATCAATAGTCAATCACAAACATATGCTAAATACATCTCTATTTGGCCCTGGATCATCCTTCTGAGGATGACAATAAAGGTACTGTTCTCCAGATGCGTTAGCTCCAAATGAGGGGCTTGGGACACCTATGTGTAGAGGTTGGTGCCATTGAATTTGTTCTTCATTAAGTCTCTTTGCTGTTGAGACTTTTACAATTACTTTGACGTCTAACAAAACTAAAAGTTCATCATTTTTTTAAAGGAATGATTCTTTCTTAAACCATATTCACACCATTTTAAATAGTCTAAATGTGTCTTCTTTAGTTGAGAACTGGAACTGTGAGGCTACTGTTCCTAACCAACACAATAACCAACTAAAATATGTGAGTACTGTTAAAATACATCATTAAAACGTGTACATCACTCAAATGGCCTACAGATCTTAGGGTCGAGGAGCTTAACCATGTTGTCGCTAATTTATTAAAAAAGAATTAAAAGCTCTACTGGCAGCCACTTCAGACAGCAGCAGGGCTGCTAGAAGACTGATATTCTGTACTTCATCATCATGCAAACTGATTCTAGATCAGCACCTACTCGGACTTTACAGTAAGTCATACTGGGTCCTAAAACACACTGACTAGTCTCTGAGGCCTTAATTACGATCTGTATGCAGTTTGAGTGGGTTGATGTATCTTTCATACAAACTATAAAACTATTGAGTTTCATTCTGACATGCTGGTGTATTTTGCTTTTCCAACTAATCAAATCTGAATGCAGTGGGTATTATGTACTGTAAAAATGTCCTGTGTTGTTGTCTTATAAATATTTTTGTCATAGTTATCTTAGAGATGGCAAAACAACGGATGAGCCAGATAGATCATGAAGAACAGAACTGGGAGAAAGACTGAAAGAGTGTTTATGGGGTGTTAGATCCAGCTGTACTGGAGGGGGCATTAGTTCTGGGATGTTATGGTCAAAAGGTTATCCGTGTTTCACATGAGACATGAAATTACTGTTTCGCTTTCATGAGCACAAATTGCAGGTTTGGGATGGAGATGTGACTGCGTTTCTGTGCAGGACTGCTTTGAGTGGCACAGGTTGCTATGACAATGACTTTGGTGTCTGCCAAGCATGCAGGGCAACATATGGTTGGTATGCAGTGCGTATGTGCGTGTATGTAAATAATCTGCAATGTACGTTTGTCCCATGAGCTTGAAGGTTGAAGGTACAAAATGTAGTGCACTAAATATACTGCAATTACTTCAGAACACTATCAAATAGTCTAATACTGTAAAGTACAGTGTTGAGAACAGAGAATGACTTACTGCTCAATCACAGAAAGCAAAGCATAGCAGCTTTTATGCTAAGCGCTGCAGAATTCAGTAAGACATCTTACTGGAGTAAATTATTCAGCAGAGAGGTGATGTGATGGTCAAAATATTCCCTGAGGACATAAAGTGCAATGTATGTCAAAACCTTATAAAAACACTGCCAGCATGAGGTGTGCAAAAAAACCCTGACGAAAGCAAACTGCCTGACATCCACTCGGCTCAGTGCTGACATTATTATTACTATTGTTATGTTCATCTTTCATGAGATGAGTCTATTTTCATTCAGAACTATGTCACCTATGTTATTCATATTAGAATTATGATGCCTTTCAAATTAATCTGACAGATAACATTTAACAATCTGATGTATCATTGATGGAGGATATAGAGCAGGGGTTCCCAAACATTTATAATTAGGAGCCACCTTAACCCACCACAAAACAATCTGCAGCCCAAAACTCAGTGTAATAGTTAGAAATGTGTGTAATTTGATCAGATTCAAAGAACACACAATATTGTAGTTGCTCATGTCTGTGAAGCTCAGTGCTAGGTACTCACTGCGGTATCTCTTTGTTGGATGGATTAGATGCTAGATGGATTCACTTGAATATGGTTGCCACTTCACTTGTAGATGGTCCAGCCTCAGGGCATCTTTAACAGTTTATGAGTGATGAGTAAAACCCATACAATACGACGGATAGGTTTCACTCATAGGTCCACCAGCTAGCTATGTTTGTGACTGTACTGTGCAAAGCCAATCAATGAGCTTTAACTGAACATAATGCTTTGATTTTACAGGTGGCATGCTGGCTTGGTGGTTAACACGCTCATGTCTTAGGTCTTGGGTTTGAAACCCCATCCATGTAGTTTCCATTTTGTCTCTGTATCTCAGGGTCCCCAGTTTCCTCCCACAGTCCAAAAACATGGAGGTCAGGTGAGTTAGGTACTGTAAATTGTCCTGGAGTGAGTGTGTGTTTGTACCCAGCGATGAATTGGCGCTCTGTCCTGGCAACAGTTGAAATAGGTGAATGCCCTGCCCACAGGTAAGCGACTCCCCACGACCCTGATCAGAATTAAGTGAAAGATGATGGATAGATGGATGTTTTTGAAAGTAATTGACACAACCATCTCTAATAAAATATATATTTAAAAAATGTAACTTTTGGCCAACAGCCCCATAGCAGCACCACTGCACCCAATGGGGGGCACAGCCCACAGTCTGATCACCACTGATATATGGAATTATTGTTCAGTGATGAGTGCAAAGAAATAACCAGCCGTATGAACTTATATAAGCTGTGAGTGAGAAGGGGGGGGGGCTTCAGACTCATGTCAGATGTGTTTAATGTCTGAGTGAGGCATTCCCTGTCACTGTGACTGTATTATACAAACCAGAGAGTCTACTGCATCTGACGTCTCCTCCCACCACCTCCCAGACAGAGACACTCAACTGACCCTGAACTCAGAGTGAACCAGCCTGCTCCACACTCTTTAAACGCTCACTACACACACACTCCAAACACTCCTGTTACTCTCCAAAGACATGCTTTTGTACAAAAAGACCCTGCATGCCTGCACCTTTATCTAAACAGAGCTTTTAACTCCTTCATTCACTCATTTACTCACTCCCTCCCTTCATTATTCATTCACTTCCATACTCAGTCCATCACTCATTCATTCAGTCATTCAGAAAGCCAACACTTCTCTTCCATACTTGGTTTACAGCCATCTTGAATTGTATAGCTATTCTCTAAAGGGATGAGAGGCCCTCATGCCCTTGATTTTGCTTGAAGGAACACGTCTACAGAACAGACATCAGGCAGCATCATAATATGAGATGTGTTTAAAGATTTTGCCACAACCTGCAAACCACAACGTCAACAAGCTGTCTCGTCTCTGTGTTTGTAAGTGTTCAAGGAGGAGAGTATGTTCTATTTTTAAAATGTACCACATTCCCACAATACTTGTAGCCACTTGTATGTCAAACATACAAAGTGTAGGAAGGCGAAGAGAAGGAACGTAGAAAAATAATTCAGCCCTTTTTTTGCCCATTCACTCAATTTCTTGCTCACTTGCTCCATTACATTCCTTCATTCACGCACTCCCATACTCACTCATTCACTCAACTCACACTAAACGTATTCATGCACTGCCTTACACATTCATTCATGACGTCCTTTACCAAAGGAATGTATGACTTCCATTCTAGTTGTTGAAAAGAAAGCCACTGCCATACTGTCTTGCCTCCTGCCTCACTTGGTCTCGGGGGAATCCCTGCAAACATCCATCCATCCATCCATTATCACACCCACTTAATCCTTATCAGGGTCATGATTAGTCCTGTACCCCAGGGCACAGGGCAGGGCATTACACTATTCAACTAAGCCCAGGACAGGGCGCCAATCCATCGCTGGGTGGACACACATGTGCATACACAATTTAGAGTACCCAATTCACCTGACCTCCATGTTTTTGGACTGTGGGAGGAAACTGGAGACACCGTAGGAAACCCACACAGACACAGGGAGAACATGGAAACTCCGCTCAGATGGGGACTCAAACCCAAGACCTCAGCACTGAGAGGTGAACATGCTAACCACTAAGCCACCGTGCTGCCCACATGTTGAAGGCTATTTTGATTCTGGGGTTGCTACCAACAGACTCTCAAACCCTTGGTTTCACCAGAGAAGCAGTAGACAGTAGATGTTAGACAGTGTCATCAAGTTGCAACAAGTCAGACAGAATTATTAGTCAAAGTAATGATATTACTCTCACATACCTTTGATACTATGGCAAGATGACCAACCTCCATGTTTGACACTCATTAAAAGATGTATGCGAGTGTGTTCCATTGTATAAAGATACTGCATTCCCACAGTTCCTTTAGCAAGTGGTGGCTCATGTTAGATGTGCATGATGCACATATAATGTTCAAGATGTTGAGGAGAAAAAATTAAATGAGAAAAAGAACTGGAATCAAGCACAACTCCCTCTCTCACTCTACCTACCTTCATTCATTCACCCTGAAAGAAGCTATGCACTGAATTTACTTAGTTCAAATGTGTGCATCATAATTGTCAAACAATGTCACTGAAGGACAAATTTATGCTGTTTTGAATCAAGTAAGCTCAGTACATTACCTCACTAGCACAGGGAAGCTTCCTTTTGTTCCTGCTACCATTGTAAAAAGATGGTACCCTAGAGTACAGTTGAAGTGGGCGGGACTTCACATGGGTAGGCCACTCCATCACCCTAAAAGAAAACACCCCGTCCCTCAGCTGCAACCATGGAAACTATGAACTTCAGCATCAGAACCAAAAATGAGCTGCAGTTTATGTCTTACAAATAGATGAGGGGAAAATAGAGCCGACTGATCACAGAAATCAAATCCTTGTGCCATTACCAATATTTTAACATATTCATTTTTAGCTCAAAGACGTACTTGTCAGTGTCAGTTCAGTAACTTCAAGATGCACAGTGACCTTTCTCTTCTTTCTAATCCATTTTCGCTCAAGCTGACATTAGAGATTGACATTAATGTTCAATCCTGTTAGGTTTGAGCAATTCATTCTGTTTCAAAGAAAAATGACAAAATTGCCCAAATCAACAGTGTTGTCTGAAAATGTCTTCATCGACACAAGACCTCAAAGTAGATTTGTAAACGCTCACAAGTATGCTGTCCCAATAGGGCTGATAATACCTCACACAGAAATGACTCAAGAACAGCCTAATATATCCCTCAAGAACAACCTCACCATTCTACCACCATTCTGAATGAATCTAACACCAGTCATTGTCATTCACTCAATACTTTTTTTTAAAAAACACTAAAAAGTTTAGGTATAACAGCTCCCTTTCTTAACATTTCTAACCATTCCTGCTTTCAACGGTTTTCCTGGTTTTTCCTTCTCAGAGGTGTCCACAGATAATCCAGCCAATGATAATTAAGTTCTATTACAGTTGCTCCAATTAGTGATACATGACCATGGGCATTGAGTTGAAGAATCAACTGTTTTAGAATCAAATCAATCTCTTTAAAATGAGCAGAAATTACTAAGCTGAAGTATTTGTATTTGCTACCAGTCTCTTACCCCTGTTGTGGCTGCATTAAGGTGAAATGGCAAATGAATATAACTGCTGTAGAAATAACCCAGTTAGAAAAAGCACTCGAATACAAAGTGGTCATCACATATGTACAGGGTCTGCTCTCTCTATGTCTCCAGTTTATCATAATATGTCCCATTTAAAAATGAACAGAACATGTACATTCTGAGGTCTGTGGTGTATGGTCAGAAATGGTCAATTACCATTTCTGTGTGAACAGGAAAATGCAGAGAAAATAATACATTAAAAAGATATGGAATCATGCACACACACCCTACAATGTGGCTCATAGTTTGTCCCTCCTATATTTACCTATAATTCAGTGAACAACTGGAATGAATCTCTAACTCTCAGCAAGTTAGAGTAAAGGGTCTACAAGGGTAGAGAGTAGTCCTTGTGAAAATGTAATGACATGTTCCTTCTCACTTTCTCTTTCTAAATGCTATCCAGAATTGCTATCTAAATGCTAAACACAGCATTCCCTGGAGAAAAGTGGCTGTAGAAATGGCTTAAGACAAAATCCTGCCCTGCTCAGATCAATGCTCAGCAAGACAAAAAAACTTTAATTGTTCCATAAATTACCACTCTGGTGTGGTGAAGTGCAAGTTGATTGAATTGCACCTTGACCTCAGTCCTTGCATCAACACATTAGCATTGTTTTTTTTTGTTTTAAGAGAAAGGTCATTTTCTATAAGCAAATCTATTTGATACAGAAATATAACTGTATCAAAATACATCGGTAACACTATAATAACTTTCAATAAAGGCAATATCCCAAATCATCATTTTTGTGTGCAATATTCATTCATTCATTCATTCATTATCACACCCGCTTTATCCTTATCAGGGTCGCGGTTAGTCCCCTACCCCCTCACTGGGCGCAGGGCAGGGCATTACACTATTCAACTAAGCCCAGGACAGGGAGCAAGTCCATCGCTGGGTGAACACACACACACACACACACACACACACATACATACACACACATGGACATTTTTAGAGTAGCCAATTCACCTGACCTCCATGTTTTTGGACTGTGGGAGGAAACCGGAGACCCCGGAGGAATGTGTGCAATATTTCCCCAATTATTTACTAACTATCTGCTATTTATTCACTAACAATCCTTGTGAAATTGTACTGGTCACAACATACAGTTAAGGGGAAACCACTTTTCCTCTGATCTCAGCTTCACAAGACTAGATTACACATCTTTTGTTTTTTAGTATTTTTTATTTTCTATTTTCTGTAATTTTTGTATGTATATATACGGTAATATAGTCTATATATTCCTGACCTGTTTCCTCTGTCTTTTTCCTGTGCTGCTGTAACATTGCAAATTTCCCCGCTGTGGGATTAATAAAGGATTATCTTATCTTATCTTTAGTTAATGAGCTATTAAGAAAATTGTCTGGGGGCGCCACTGCATGTGATTCAACACAATTCAAAAGAATCTGATGCTACAGATCAGTAGGGTACAGATTTGTAGTGAC
>BRDA01010425.1:6802-18171 GCA_036984385.1 Crenuchus spilurus
AATAAAATATTAGATGTTGGCACCTCCACATCATTTCATTCAGTTTTTATTCATAATTTGTTTAGTGTCCCAACTTTTTTGGAATCCGGTTTGTACAATGACTGGCCAATTTCCATGAAATTTCATTTCTACACTCATTGTTCATATTTTCAGCTCTGTATACTTTATCACCCTGTCAGTGTCACTGCAGTGCTGATCCACAACCCAAATAATAATAGCTGCTCTGTGGTGGTCTATCCTGTCGGGTCCTGAGTACTGAAGAACGAAAAGAGTGAAAAGTATGTAGAGAAGTAGATACAGGACTACAGTCTGGAATTTTAAATCTACAAAGTGCTTCTGTATGCACAGTGGAGCTGAAAAGATATATAGTGTGTGTAGGAGGTGGTTTTTAATGAAGTAGCTGGTCAATGTTTGTAAAAAATTTTCTGAAGATAAGACATGTTTATACAGAATATTTTTACACTGTTGTACTAATGTTTTTTGCTCTGTTTGTTATAGAAGCAACACACTCTGCCACAATTGCAAACAAAATAATAAATTACTTTTCAGTCACATAGTGTCATCAGTTTTATTGGAAAATACGTTAAATGTTTTTAAGTCTTGTGTTTTTAGTCTTGTACAAGTTTTAAGAACATTGTATTCTTAAATTAAGTAAAGTTGTCTTGAAATTCTTATTTTATAGCGGAGAGCCTCAAACAATTTCAGCAATATCAGTAAAATTTCTTATTTCATTTTAGGAAGTCCTTATAACTAGAAAAACAATCTTAATAAGATAAACATAGACAAGGTTTCTAAAAACTAGAAATTGTGTCTTACACATACAGATCTAGTCAAGTAAATTATTCTTAAATTAAAAAAAATAAGACCTATTATTGATTTTCAAGATTTTTTGTCTTAAGATTTCATTTTTTGCAATGTGGAGCTTGTTGCCATGCCCTATTCCTTTGCAATTTATAATTACATATGACTATAGTTTATTTCAGTCAAATATGAAGTGAAATGAACAAGCTTCCTAGGAGGAGTTTGACAAAGTTTGCAAAAAAATATGTGAAAAATGCACAAACTTCAAAATGGTTCATGTCCTGTTGGATGGAGTAATATCAATACTTAAAATGTGTGTCATGCCGTCTTCTACATTTATTTTTTATTTAAACTTTATTTAACCAGGAAGTCTCGATGAGATTAAAAACCACTTTTTCAAGAGAGACCTGGCCAAGATCAGCAGCAACAAATGCAATACATAGTTTCACATGTGTTTCAACACATAGTTCAACACAGTTTCACATGTGTTTCCTCAGTAAGAACACAAATTAAAAAAACATCAAATAGACAAACATTAAAAATTTTAATTAAAACAACTTAAAAACTACAGGTGCAAGTTATAGAATCAGTCTCAAGACATTTCAGTTTTGATTTAAAAGCGCTCAGTAAAATTAACTCTGTCAGCTTCCATTATTTCTGCAATGTATTCCATGTAGAAGGTGCCGAATAGCAAAAAGCCTTTTTTCCCAATTCGAAACAGAAAGCATCAATAAGTCTTGTGAATGGATGGAATAAGAGACAGTGGTTTTCTTTCCAATCAAAGTACAAATGTAAGAGGGAAGAAGTTCACATATTGCCTTGTATATAAATTTATACAAATGGCAGAGCCTTCTGATGGCCAGGGCAAGCCATTCTACCCTAGAGTACAACTCACAGTGATGTGTGCCTTACAGTTTGTTATGAACCTCAAAGAGACATAATAAACAGTCTCAGTTGTTTGAAGACATTTGACAGACGAGTTCATATACAAAAGATTGCCATAATCCAACAGTGGTAAAAAAGTGGCAGTAACTAGTCGCTTTTTCTCATTAAAAGAAAAGCACAACTTATTTCGGAAATAAAAACCTAGTTTTATTCTGAGCCTCTTCACCAGTTTCTCCACATGGGGCTTAAAAGTAAGACAGTCATCAATCAATATTCCCAGATTTTTATACACGTACCTACTCTATTTCAATTCCTTTAAGCGTAGTCACAGAGGGAATCAAAACTGGCTTCTTCTTGGCAAATGAAAACAACATAAGCTTTGTCTTATTATCGTTAAGAACAAGTTTCAGCCAAAGTAATGAATGTTGGATGGTATCAAAGGCTTTCTACAGTGATTCAACAGCCTGAGCAACCATCGATCCACAGCAGTAAATAACTGTATCATCGGCATAAAAGTGTAATCCAGCATCTGACACATTTAAACCCAAATCATTAATATAAATAATGAATAAAAGAGGACCCAGTACAGAACCCTGTGGTACCCCTTTATGTACAGTGGCATATTCTGAACAAAATCCATCATATTTTACACATTGAGATCTATTATTGAGGTAGTTTGAGAACCAAGCCACTGCTTTCTCAAAGTGTCCTGACTGAAGAAGCTTAAGTTTTAAAATGTCATGATCAACTCTATCAAATGCTTTTGACAAATCAATAAAAAGTGTTGCACAACATAATTTCTTATCAAGTGCAACCAATATATCATTTACCACCCTCACTGCAGCTGTAATTGTGCTGTTTTTTCTGTAACCTGATTAGTGTGTTGTTAAAATAGCATTAGTACATCAAAACTCCCTTACTTGCTTTCTCACAAACCTTTCAAGAATCTTTGCCAGCACAGATAGAATAATATTCGTTTATAGTTTGTTAAAATTGCTGGATCCCCACTTTTTAATAAAGGGAGAACATAGGCGGATTTTCATATGGAAGGAATTTCATTATTGTCCACAGTGAGATTAAAAAGTTTTGCAAGAGGCTCTGCTACAAAATCAGCTGCCAATTATAAAAAAATAGGGTTCAATTAAATGTAATTAATAGCTTTAAGAGCTTTGCAGACTTCATAAGCAGTGATTGAGGCAAAATTGAAAGTTTGAATATTATACACTAGGGAATCCATGGCATGATATGAACAAGCAGGTCCCATAGTGTCAAACAAAGAGGCAGAAGATATAAAATGATTGTTAAAACAATTTAACATCTCCACTTTATCATAGATGGGAACAGAATCTTTTAAAACAAAAGTTGAAAGAGATTTAACAGCTTTCCAAAATTGCTGCCAAGTTTAATAAATTTCCAAGCAACTGTGCTCTGACCATGTTAATGTTTCTATTTGGCTAGTGTTGCATATCCATTAAGTCCATTACGCTATCGTTAGAGCTATCGACTATTGTTTTGCAACCTATCATCAAGGGTGTCAGGAGATTATCCAGAGCCAATATCAGTGTAATCGGATGAAGACTCTAGGAGGAGTTTGAATGAGTTCGTGAAAAATGTGTGAAAATTTGACAAATTCCAATATGGCTGACTTCTTTTGGGCGGAGCTAATAAAACCTAATTGATATTTTGTAAGATCTATGTTTTGTACCATCAATCGTTTTTAGTGCCTGCTCCAGTATTCTGGGTTGCACTTTTCCTCAGGGAGGACCGCCATCCTAGTCTATCTCTGCTGTCTGTTGGTGTCAACCCTGCGGCCTTTAGATCAGCAGTCACCCTTGCCTCCAACGTTTGTCTTGGGTGACCTTTGGGAAGGGGACCATCTATACTCCAGCCGGACTTTTTTAATCCAGTCCTGGTCATCCTTTCTTTCCAAGTGGCCAAACCATCATAGCCATCTGCACCTCAGGACGTTCTCCTTCAGGCCCAGCAGTGCTCTCAGCTCAACGATGGTATATCTGCTCCTAAGGTTTTCCCCACACATGCTGCGTGTTGTCCTGGAGTCAGCGCGTATGATGAATTCCTCTGTTTATTTGGTCATAGGCCAGGTTTCGCTGCCATAGAGCATGCTGCTTCTCACACAGGCATCGAACACCCTGCCCTTCAGCCTTAGTGGTGGGGCACATGAGGAGAGAAAGGGGGTCAGCTCTCTAAACTTCTTCCATCCACATTGTATGCGAGTTGTAGCTGTCTCCTAGCTAGCAGTCATCATCTACAACCAGGTGATCACCATCCCCCATTATGCTTGATCTAGGGAGCTGTCCTTGGCATCGTCTGCATTCAAAAGTAGGGCTGGCTGCTTGAAGGCTACCATTCACTCCAGAGCAATGTTTATGTACCCAGCTTTTGCAGGAGATGCACTGAATGGTATTTGCACCGACTTCTTTGTGACAGATGCTACAAGGGTATTGTCCACACTTACGGGACATGTCAGCACTTGCAGTGGATACCATGACCTGGGTTTTTGTTATGTTGACCTTTAAACCCTTGTCCTTCAAGTTGTTCTTCCAGGCGGCAATCTTCCTCTTAAGCTTCTCCACACTGTCTACCATCAGGACCAGGTCATCTGCGTAGAACACTTCCCAAGGAAGTCCTTCCTTACAACTCCAAGCAATGACTTCCAGGACAGTGACAAACAGGAGCGGGCTCAGGCAAGAGCCCTGGTGCACTCCTACCTTCACACTGAAACTATCTGAGTCACCTGAGTTTGTACGGACCACGGTCTGAGCATCCTCAAATAGGGCCATCACTGCTTTAACAAGCCATTCGTCCACCCCAGATTCTCTTGGTGCCCATCTAATTACCTCTCGTGTGACTGTCAAATGCTTTTTCAAGGTCGACAAATGAGAAGTATAGGTCCTTCTTCTTGGTGAGATATTTGTCTTGTATTTGCCGGACCACAAATATGGCATCTTTATATGGCACAAATATGGCAAATTGGTACCAAATTTAAAAAATTTTAGACAAAGTTTGCTGCAGTTATAGCTAATTTAATATATTAACAATACAGGGGGCGCTGTAGATTATTTATAAACTGTTTCATGGCCTTAATGTATCAATTTTCAAGAGTTTTTGAGAATTCCAAGAATGTCAAATATGCATTTGAATTCTAGGGGGTGCTATAGAGCCAATAAAAGAGATACATATGAAAGTCCAACTATCCATCAAAGATTGGCCAAATCTACACAAGCCTGTAAAATTTTTTTACGTGTTTTCAAACATCACATCCCTCCCTGAAACGGCAAGAGAAAATTTTGAGTTCCCGCCTGTTGGATGGAGTCAGATAATTCCAAGTGATTCTTAAACTATATGATGAGATCAATGAACACACCAAATTTGGTGCATGTAGGACAAACTCCATCCGGGCCACTACATACATTTGGGGGTGCTATAGAGCTTGTGGACCACAACCCTGCCCTATTTCTATGGAAGTTTTTAACAAGTTCTGTGAATAGTCCCAATTTCATGAGATGCCTAAATGCCTAAAAATTGAGATTGTTGTCGGAGAAAAAAAAAACACTATGAAAACAATAGGACTTGCACCTCTGGTGCTCGGGCCCTAATTACTAGAGTTGAGTACTTCGTCCACCACTGGACTTAGACCAGGCCATTTTCACTGAAATCACTACACATTTACCCAAAGAGAGACAGTAAAGGATGAGGTTACTGCCAGCTGCCCTTTCCCCCATCCCATCTCCAGTTTTTTCCTCAGCCACCACACCACAGGGCAGTATTTCATCACACTTGTAATTATGGTGTAATTGTGTGTAAATTGTGTAAATTTCGGTGGCACAGAACATTTATGAAATACTTAAGAAGGTAATTGGGAATTTCTGCTAGTTCATTTATCAATACAATGGAAAGGTTGATAGTGTTGATATTGGTGGTCTTGGTTGTGGTGGTGGTGGTGGTTTTGGCGAAACAAATCAATATAATTTTTATCGCCCAGCACTAGGTGATTGTATCTGTTTTATTTCAGGATGCTGTATTTTTCTGTTTTATGCAGATTAGCTTTTTATTATCTGCCTAAGGGCAGTATCACAAGTGCATTCTATTGTTGGTTTTAACATTTCTGCACTTCTCACCTTTTTTTGTAGGAGATCTTAATGTGACCCTCAATGACACTGAAATCCAAGCTGAATACAAGTCTAAGCAGTGGTTTGGAGCGACAGTGCGTGCCCACAAAGACACTGTTTTGGTAAGAAATTACGTTAGAAAATTTGGCCTTTGAGTAATGACATGACAGAGTACATGAGTGGAACACTTTGATGTTCATTATGATGATGACAGCATTTGTAATGTATACTGCCAAAATGTTATTCTAACAAAGTTCCCACATTGATGAGTCTATAGACTCTGTTGCGCTGCTCAGCAGTTTGAATGTGGATGAATACCTTCTTTAACTTGATTTTGCAGCATCCATCTATGTCCTTTAACCACTCACTTAAGTTTGAATTTCAAATTTACTGTGATGTTATTTTAAGATCAGTATCAGGACTTGGAGAGTTGTATGGATAGGTAATTAAACTCTCAGGTCCAGCTCCATTTATTTGCAATAATATAGGTGCTTTTTTCTGTTTGGAGCCTTGTGACTGTTTGGTTTATGGATAAGGGACATGGTCCTTCTGTAGTGTGATATCAAAAGCTTGTGTTGCAGTTTACTGAGCTTTTGAGAGCCATGACCCTGATAGGATATCATGATCATTTTACACCAGATGTAGCACTGACCTCTCAGGAACTTTTCTAGGTTCAGCTATATGTTGCCTAACCTCTGATCTCTGTCCTGCAGGCTTGTGCCCCTCTTTACTCCTGGAGAACCAAGCAGGACATTTCCCTGTCAGATGTCACTGGCTCCTGCTATCTCTCTGTTAAAAACTTTACCAAGTTTGTAGAGTATGCCCCTTGTCGCACAGGTAGATATTCTGATTTTTTGCTTTGTATACTAGATGTTTTTGAGCTAGTTGTGTTTTTGGTGATCAACCCTTGCATCTTTATTCCACCTTTTAAATGTAGTAATGTTTTTCAATTTCAGAGTTCCATGAAGAAAAGGGCCAAGGGTACTGCCAAGGTGGATTCAGTGCAGATTTCACCAAGGTCAGTAGTAGTTATCTTTTCCTTGATTGTCTGTGTTTGAGTTTTCGAGGTAGTTTTTCCATTCAGTTGTTATTTGCTTCTTTGTTGTGATGTAGGATGGTAAGGTAGTACTCGGAGGACCTGGAAGCTATTTTTGGCAAGGTATGGGCATGTCTCTAATAATAGATGCAAATGGATATATTTCACCAGTCAAATTGGGTCCTAAAACTGTTCTACACATCATCTAACATCATATTTAAACTTAATCTATACTGGCCACATCTGTGGTATGCAGTTCATTACCATGGACAAAGATTTTGGCAAGTTACATAGCATTAAAGGCCTGTTGACTGAAAATTCACTTTACTTAGATTTATAGAAACCGATGTATAATGAGTGCTTTGTTTAATCAATGAAATCACCAAATTCCTACTTTAGACTCCAAAAAACACTTCAGAAATGATTTTAAGCTTTTCTTGATGCTCTCTTCAGGACAACTGATTACTGCAATGAAGGAGGAAATCATTAAGGCCTACTATCCAGGTTTTTTCCTTACATCAGTGATGGGCCAGATTCAGACTGGACAGAAAAATGAGATCAACTACGATGACACCTACATGGGTAAAATATTTTGCATACTTGCTATAAATGCCTCATAATTCATATCAGAATAATATGACCACCTCCTTATATCTATGCTCATTGTGCATTTGACTGGCTATCCTCCTCTGGTCAACTGATTACAATTTCTTGATACAGTCACACAACCTGTGATGCTGTTGGAGTGTTCAGGTGTATTGGAATGGTGACAGTAGTGAAAATGGTAGCAATCAGTAAAGCTTGAATGTGGTCATAAGTGTAGGGCATCTGGAGCAGGTAACAGTATTGGGCCAGACCAGAGGGCACTCACTCACTCAGAAAAAGACAAGAGATTAATTTTTTTCAGTTTGGATGTATACAGTACAAGGATTATAAGACTTAAAAGAGTGTGGCTAATGGCTCTGGAGGAATTATCTGGAACGGACTACCTAAAAAGTGAGAGTCAGGAGGTAAATACACATGGGAGCTCCCCAAGACACTGGCATCCCTCTGCTCCACCATCAACAAACAAATTGTGTGTGCATGGCGATAAGACAGCTCAATTTACTATCAAGCCCTACATCAAGTAAACCCCTGGATCTGTAACTTTTCTATAATGTAAAGTATTATTTACCAAAAACCAAACTAAACAGACAAGTTTTCAGCCTAGACTTCAAGATTGAGATTGCAGCCGAGTCCCAAATGTTGTCTGGGAGGTTATTCCAAAGTTGAGGGGTGTACAAGAAACAATTACAGACTGTAATCCATCTGTTTCCCTGCATACTTTGTTAGCCTCAAGTCAGGACCACCACAGAGCAGGTATTGTTTGGGAGTGGATCATTCTAAGCACTGCAGTGACACTAACATGTTGGTGGTGGTGTTAGATTATTGGCTGGTGTGAGTGAATCAACATATCACATCACAGTGCACCAATCAAAACTGTCCATCCAACATGGACCTGTGACCACCAATGAAAACCTAGATAATGACCAACACAAACTGTGTGCAGCAACAGGTGAGCTACTGTCTCTGACTTCACGTCTACAAGGTGGACCAACAAGTTAGGTGTGTCTAATATAGCGGGCAGTGAGCTAACGTGGTGTTTAAAATCTCCAGCAGCTCTGTTGTCTCTGTTCCACTCATACCAGTGCAACACATTATAACACACTAACACGTCAGTGTCACTGCAGTGCTTAGAATGATATACCACCCAAATAATACCTGCACTATAGTGTTCATGTGGGGGTCTTGACAATTGAAGAACAGGCTGAAAGGATAACAAATTATCTAGAGAAACAGATAGAACTATAAAGTGCACCTATATAGTCAGTGGAGCTGAAAAAAGGAAAATGGGTTTGGTCATAATATTCTGATATGACTATGTATGAAGACATTTCTTGTTTGGTAAAAAAGTGGTCTACTCTATTTGAAGTAATACTTTGACTGTGATGTGTATATTTTAGGTTACTCTGTGACAGTGGGAGAGTTCAGTGGAGATGATGATGAAGGTAAATGATGTGACCAGTCTGATAACATGCGAACAGGGGTAGTAAATATTACATACACTGTCCACCAAAAGTAAGTACACCCCTCATGTTTCTGCAAATATTTAATGTATTTTAGTTGGATAACACTATAGAAATGACACTTGTATATAGCTTGGTGTAGTCAGTGTACAGCTTGAATCGCATGTCTAAATAACTGGCAACGTGATTGAGTACACCTCACAGTGAAAACATCCAAATCATGCCCAGTTGTGTTTCAAGGTTCCAGTTGTGAATGGGGATCAGGGTGGTTAAATTTGATGCCTGCCATCCATCCATCCATCCATCCATTATCAACCGCTGTATCCGGGGCCGGGTCGAGGAGGTAGCAGTCTGAGCAGGGAAACCCTAACCTCCCTCTCCCCAGACACCTCAGCCAGCTTCTCGGGTGGAACACCAAGACGTTCCCAGGCCAGTCGAGAGACATAGTCTCTCCAACGTGTCCTGGGTCTTCCCCGGGGCCTCCTCCCAGGGGGACATGCCTGGAACACCTCCCTAGGGAGGCGTCCAGGGGGCATCTGAAACAGATGCCTGAGCCACCTCAGCTGGCTCTTCTCAATGTGGAGGAGCAGCGGTTCTACTCTGAGCTCATGACCATAGGTGAGAGTAGGAACGTAGATTGACCGGTAAATCGAGAGCTTTTGCCTTTTGGCTCAGCTCCTTCTTCACCACAACGGACTGCTGCATCGACCACATTATTGCGGAGGCTGCACCAATACATCTGTCAATCTCACGCTCCATTCTTCCCTCACTCGTGAACAAGATCCCGAGATACTTGAACTCCTCCACTTGAGGCAAGACTTCTCCACCCACCTGAAGAGGGCAAGCTACCCTTTTCCGGTCGAGAACCATGGCCTCGGACTTAGAGGTGCTGATTCTCATCCCAGCTGCTTCACACTCGGCTGCAAACCGCCCCAGTGCATGCTGAAGGTCCCGGTTTGAAGATGCCAAAAGGACAACATCATCTGCAAATAGCAGAGATGAAATCCTATGGTCTCCAAACTGGACTCCCTCCGGCCCTTGGCTGAGCCTTGAGATCCTGTCCATAAAGAATATGAACAGGACCGGTGACAAGGGGCAGCCCTGTCGGAGTCCAACATGCACCGGAAACAGGTCTGACTTACTACCGGCAATGCGGACCAAACTCCTGCTCCGATCATACAGGGACCGGACAGCCCTTAACAAAGGGCCCCAGACTCCATACTCCCGAAGCACCCCCCATAGAATACCACGAGGGACACGATCGAATGCCTTCTCCAGATCCACAAAACACATGTGGACTGGTTGGGCATACTCCCACGAACCCTCGAGCACTCTATGAAGGGTAAAAAGTTGGTCCAGTGTTCGGCCAGGACGAAAACCGCATTCTTCCTCTTGGATCCGAGGTTCAACTATTGGCCAAATTCTCCTTTTCAGTACCCTAGAGTAGACCTTACCAGGAAGGCTGAGAAGTGTGATTCCCCTGTATTTGGGGCACACTCTCTGGTCCCCTTTTTTGAAAAGTGGGACCACCACCCCAGTCTGCCACTCCAGAGGTACTGTCCCAGACTGCCATGTGATGTTGCAGAGGCGTGTCAACCAAGACAGCCCCACAACATCCAGAGACTTAAGATACTCAGGATGAATCTCATCCACTCCCGAGTTTGCAAACCACCTCAGTGACTTTGGCTTGGGTAATGGGCGAGTCCACCCCTGAGTCATCAGCCTCTGCTTCCTCAAAGGAAGACATGACAGAGGGATTTAGGAGATCCTCAAAGTATTCCTTCCACCGTGCGACAATATCCTCAGTCGAGGTTAACAGCTCCCTACCAGTGTAAACAGTGTTGGTAGAGTACTGCTTTTCCCTCCTGAGGTGCCAGACGGTTTGCCAGAATTTCTTTGAGGCCGACCGATAGTCCTCCTCCATGGCCTCACCAAACTCGTCCCAGCTCCGAGTTTTTGCTTCTGCTACTGCCTGAGCCGCAGCACGCCTGGCCTGCCGATACCTATCGGCTGCCTCAGGAGTCCCAGAGGCCAACATGGCCCGATAGGACTCCTTCAGCTTGACGGCATCCCTTACCTCCGGTGTCCACCACCAGGTTCGGGGGTTGCCGCCACGACAGGCACCAGTGACCTTGCAGCCACAACTCCGTACAGCAGCATCAACGATGGCGATGGAGAACATGGTCCACTCAGACACAATGTCCCCCACCTCCCTCGGAAGTTGGTAGAAGCTCTCCCGGAGGTGGCAGTTGTAAACCTCCCTGACAGAGTGCTCGGCAAGACATTCCCAGCAGACCCTTACAGTACGTTTGGGCCTTCCAGGTCTATCCTCCTCTGCCAGCGGATCCAACTTACCACCAGGTAGTGATCAGTTGACAGCTCAGCCCCTCTCTTTACCCGAGTGTCCAAGACATAGGGCCAGAGATCAGATGAAACAACAAAGTCGATCAT
>BRDA01010426.1:6506-29537 GCA_036984385.1 Crenuchus spilurus
AAAAAAAAAAAAAAAAACAATTTTTAAAAAATATATAATGATAATGCAGTGGAACCTCAGTTCTCAACTTTTTTTGGGGAAATTTTGTTGCAGTTATCCTTAATCTGCCTGGTTTTGTTTGGCGTGATCACGTGACTCACCTCTAATTTTGTGACAAAACTAAACTAAAACACGTCATACTAAAGTGACGGCATGCAGAGCCGCTGAAAACAGGTGTGAAAACAAATACTGTAGTGACTGAGAACTCATAGAACAGGTGTACAAAAAAAGGCTGGCGGCTGGACAACACTGGCACACTCTAAAACAGAGCGTAAACCTGTAAGAGTGATGTTAAATGTTCATTTCTTCATTTCATTAGTCTTTTGTATTTGTTTCTCATTGTGTTCTGTATGTAAAACTATATAAATTTATACTATATATTTATTTCTATATAAAATTTATTTTTGTTAATATTTTGGAGTGTCTGGAACAGACTAACTGGATTTACAGTATTTCTTATGGGACATATTGCTTCAGTTATTCATTTTGGTTATCATCAGACACTTTAGAACAGATTAATGATGAAAACCCAAGTTCCACTGTAATAATAATAATAATAATAATAATAATAATAATAATAATAATAATAATAATAATAATAATAAACAATTACAATTACAATTTGTTTTAAAAAGTAAATAAATATTAATACAACATGTCGTAATATAATACTTTGTAATCAATTTGAATGTGAAAAGCCATTAGTAACAGTATTTAAAACCACTAAACAATCTCCATCTCCGTCCTGCACCAGTCAGTGGAGATGTGTTCGGTTTAAGTGGCCAAAATGTCAGCCATGTGGAACAATTTCAGAAGGAACATTAGATAAGAGGTTTATAATCACTGTTCACGTCACAGTTTAAGACGGGGTGTAAACCCAGACCTCTCCACTTCATCATCTGAGATCTGAACATCCTGCTCAGTCTGCAGAACTCAACAGGAGAAGAAATAAGGAACGTTCCTGCTAGCACTCTGTCTGTAGCCACAGTGTGAAGAACATAAATGAACCAAAGAAAATGTTAGTCAATACAACACATGCTGTAGCTGGAAGAAAACACTATCCACTTGTAACAACTTTAAGTTTTCACTCAGTTCTGACCTGTTGAATTATAAACTTTATGGATAACTAAAGTATTTTTCCTAAATGATTGTGTAGGTTTAAAAAAAATAAATAAATAAAAACACAAACTAGATGATTGGATGCATGGACATAGGCATGTTCGTTGTGATTTTTCATTTCAGTCAAATATAATAATAATAATAATAATAATAATAATAATAATAATAATAATAATAATAATAATAATAATAAACCTTAAAATCCACAATCCATCTGCCATTATAGTTTAAATTCACATGAGGTTCAACAAAAGTCCTTTCAGCACCACCAATTCAATTCATAATAGCTTTGCTCCTCACTCACGTCCTTGCTTGTACACTTCTCTGGCATTTCGTGCAAACTTTCATCAATTACCTTCCACTTATATCTGCTCTCCTTTTTTCCTCAGCTCTCCACTGAGTTCATCAGAGTGGTTTTGTTTCCCACCAATTCTCTGGCACTCCAGCATGCTACCTAGCTGAGTTTGTTAAATTATTCATGAGCTTACCATAAAAGGTTAAACTGCTCATTTCACAAAAATGCAAAATCATAGTTTTAACTGGACCAAAGTCACTATTATGCCAATGCTGGGACAACTTAAACTTAACAGAATGAACTTTTATATGAGTTTATATTCACTGTTTTTGCACCTTTTATGTGACCTGAGTTCTTTCTGCACTGTTTAAAATTACACATGTAAATTATACATGTAAGGACAAAAACGTCAGTCTTAATTTTTCAGTGAGCACTAAAGCGAAGCACAGATTCTTACTTAACAAGCCTGTAGTGTCTACTCAAAATGCTCATAGCTTTTCTGACTCTAGGCTGGATGGACACAGATAGACCACCAGGGACAGTAACTCAGTCACAGATAACAAGCTCAGTCATTGGCAGGCATTCATTTGAAGTGATTATGGACCGACTTTGAGACTCACAATGCAATTTAAACTCTCAATGTAAACCAGCAACTGAGAGAGACAGATGACTGTGTAGAAGCTATAAATGAACAAAGCCAGTAATATGTGTGTGTGTGTGTGTGTGTGAGAGAGAGAGTGAGAGAGAGAGAGAGATACAATGTGCATGGCTAGTCAAGTGTGCTTTTAATAATCTTGCATAATCTTTTGGTTATAAATTGTTAAGGCTGATATATACTTCTGTGCATCATGAAGTAACACAAATCTGTGCATGTAAACTAATAAAACATTAATAAAAAATGGAGGAGTTGAACAACATATACCACGATTTAAATATATGAAAGAGACAATCATGCAATAATTGCAATGCATAATTATCATAAGAAAAAACAGCTAAATAATCCATAAGATTTGAAAAACAGCCAATCATGTTGTACATTATTGTGCTACAGAAAGAGCCTATAGATGGTCTATAGACTGCATATTTATTCAGAATTATCTAAATAATACAGCCTAATGCATCTTTTTCTATGCAGGTGAATGTTTATTAACATTTTACTATGTTTAGGATAGGCGTAAGTAAATATTCTACATTTTAATTCTGGCTTTGTGGTAATTAACCCTCTGCAGTCTGAGGGTATTTCAGACACTCTGATATAGTCTATCATGCCCTGATGTTTTACAAATGACAGCCATCTAAAATTATTAAGTGTTAAACAGGCTTTTGTTCAGCACAAACTCAGCAACAACAGTGTCAAAACAGTAAGAGTGTCATAAATCTATATTTTGATTAAATCTGCTGTAAACTTAGAATTTCCAAAAACCTGTTTTCAGATGTGCTGATATATTGTGAAAACACACTCTAAACATTTCTAGCCAAGACTTTTGAGCTCAGAACTGAATAAACAGATGAGTTGGCTACACACAGCTCATTACAGATTTTAGAACTTTAGAACACTTCTTTAGAACGTTTTAGAACACTAGGTGTGAACACTCAAGGTGAGAGGTCTTTGTTCAGGTGAGAGCTCTTTTGTATCACGGGGCATCTTTGTAGATTCCACGAACGCTAACCCACCAATGGAATGTCTGGACTTACCATGTCAATATCATGTGAATGACAGATAGTGTCTTTTGGCGGAAAAATTAGTTCTGAAAAATGTCTTTTCACATGTCTATTTAAGCTCCTCTCACAAATAGCTAAACTATATATATTTGAAAAGTAAACCCTTTAAGGTTTCTGCAGAGTTATGTAAGTGTTTCTGTAGAATTTTGGTTTGTCCAGCAGGAATGTCAACTACAGAGAAATAAGAATGAACAGCCTGCTTAACTATACAATTATACTCACTAGATATATTATTTCAGAAGGAAATGATGTATTTGTGAAATAAGCAGGACTGTGGATGTGACCGGGCCGAAATGTCTGTACTGTGGGTGAGAGCAGGACAAATTCTAGTGCAGCGGGATTAAAAAATCAATCCCGCAAAGACCTCCAGTTCTGAGAATCGATACAGCATCACAAAACATACCACAACACTGAAGTGTACTGATCTTTTCTTACACCCATAATCACTTCACAGCTCTGATGTCTTCAGTTATACCCTAATGTTCCATCCATCCATCCATCATCTTCCGCTTATCCGTTGTCCGGGTCGCGGGGTAAAGAAGACCAGATGTCCCTCTCCCCAGCCACCTCTTCCAGCTCATATGGGAGGATTCCAAGGCATTCCCAGGCCAGCTGAGAGATATAATCTCTCCAGCGTGTCCTAGGTCTTCCCCAGGGTCTCCTACCATCTGGACATGCCCGGAACACCTCACCCGGGAGGAGCCCAGGAGGCATCCTTACCAGGTGCCCGAACCACCTCAACTGGCTCCTCTCAACGTGGAGGAGCAGCGGCTCTACTCCGAGCCCTTCCCGGATGTCCGAACTCTTCATCCTATCTCTAAGAGAGAGCCCAGACACCTTACGAAGGAAGCTCATTTCAGCCGCCTGTATTCACGATCTCGTTCTTTCGGTCATTACCCAAAGCTCATGACCATAGGTGAGGGTTGGAATGTAAATCAACTGGTAAACAGAGAGCTTTGCCTTCTGACTCAATGTCTCTTAACCAAAACAGACCGGCACAGAGCCCGCATCACTGTGGATGCTGAACCGATCCGTCTGTCGATCTCCTGCTCCCTCTTACCCTCACTCATGAACAAGACCCCGAGATACTTAAACTCCTCCACTTGAGGCAAGGACACCCTCCCAACCCGGAGAGAGCAATCCACCTTTTTCCGGCTGAGTACCATGATCTCGGATTTGGAGGTACTGATTCTCATCCCAGCTGCTTCACATTCAGCTGCAAACTGGTCCAGTGAGAGCTGGAGGTCCTGCTCTGATGAAGCCAGCAGGACCACATCATCTGCAAAAAGCAGATATGGAATCCTGAGGTCACCAAACTGGACACCCTCCGCCACTTGGCTACGCCGAGAAATTCTGTCCATAAAAATTATGAATAGAATCGGTGACAAAAGGCAGCCCTGCCCTATCTACCCTAATGTTCAAAATACTAAAATTCAGTGAGTAGGTGTGTCCAAACTTAACTGAGAGGACGACAGTTGAGCGTTTGACACAGCCTAAAGCTCAGCTGCATTATAAATGGCTCATGCTTCTTTAATGCTACACTTATTCTTCCCAGTCTGGTGAGGCGGTGAAACATTTCTGTGGCTGAAGACGCCTGATGACCTCAGAACTTGTATAAGCAACTTAAATCATTTCAAAGCTTAAATTTCATGGGTACTTTCTCAAAGGCCAGTTGTTCTTGATGGGCTTCAGAAAAAAGAGGTGCTGGTACACTGTGCTGGGGAAAGACCAAACAACAACAGCAGGGTGTGAATTTGCAGTCAAGAGTTTGACACACCAAACTGGAACTGATGCACTGTTCGTTGAGTCATTAATTAAAAAAATGACATAGGTTGATAGGTTGATACATAAATTATTAAACTAATTTACCAAGAATTCCTCCTCAGGTTTGTTTACAAAAAGCAAGACTTCTGACCTGAATTAACGTAATGGTGGCCAGACACACAGTTTGGCTTAATAGCCCACTTAAGTTAGTGGCTGAAGAAAGAGAAAAACCACAGGCATAAATAATAGAGCCTGCATGTCTGTCTGCCTGTCCATCCATCCATCCATCCATCAGTATTTCTATCTGCTTGCCTGCCTACATCTGTCTATTCCTTTCTATCTATCTATCTATCTGTCTGTCTGTCTGTCTGTCTGTCTGTCTGTCTGTCTGTCTGTCTGTCTGTCTGTCTGCTTTTCTACGTCCATCTGTGTCTATTCATCTGCCCCTATCCATCCATTTATCTATCGGTATTCCTGTCTGCCTACACCTGTCTATCCATCTATACATATTTCTGTATGCCTGTCTGTCTATCTACATCTATCTATCCATCAATCTATCAGTATCTGTCTGTCTGTCTATCTATCTATCTATCTAACTGTGTCTACCTATCCATCCTTCTCTCTGTCCATTCAAACATGCGTCCATCCATATGTACATCATCTAGCTACCTACATGTCCATCTCTGTCCATCCATACATCAATCCCTCCCTCCCTAATTGACTACCTATCCATCTATATTTATCCAATCTGTCAGTCTACCCATCCAGCCATCCATCCATCCATATTTCTGTATGCCTGTCTATCTACATTTATCTATCCATTCATTCATCCATCCATCTATCGGTATTTCTGTCTTCCTGCCTAACGACACCTGTCTATTCATCTGTGTCTATCCATCCATCCATCCATCCATATTTCTGTATGCCTGTCTGTCCATCTATATCTATCTATCTATCTATCCATCCATCCATCCATCCATTGCTATTTCTGTCTATTTATTTGTGTCTACCTATCCATCCATCTCTCTGTCCATTCATGCATGCATACATCTACCTACATCATCTATCTACCTACCTGTCCATCTCTGTCCATCCATCCATCCATCCATCCTTCTATACCTATCCATCTAAATTTATCCAATCTGTCTGTCTATACAGCCATCTCTCCACTCATCCATGCATACATTTAAAACCAAAACATGAATGTCCTGATAATTCTGCTGCTGTGTCTTTCAATCTGATTTTCCTGCCGTTTCATTAAAGCGGTCCTTCATGGTCTCACTCTGAGCTCATCCAATCACATGTTACAGGGCACCACTCTGCTGGCTTGCTTTCAGAAACCGTCCCAACCACACAGTGACATTCACTCACGGTCAGTTGTGTAAGTATGACATCACTCAGGCTGCATTAAGTGGCTGTATATCTGAAATATTCACACAACTACACCTCGTCACTCAGCAGCATGGAAATGTACACAGATACCGCTCTCTCTCCACATCTTAAAATAGTCTCTGTACCTCTTATCAAACAGAGGCCGACTCCAGTTAGTCTGGGGAGACGCAGTAGTGGGGGCAGAAGAGTGGATTCTCAGACCCACTCAGACATTTACTACTCATAGACCATTTATACACATTACAAAATATCATTTACTACTATATACAATTATACAAATGTTTAGTACAAGCAAACTCAACAGCTGAGCTTCAATGAGTGTTCGTGCTAGCATAATATCATTTAATCAGTATTTTTCAACCCTGGATATGTTTTAACTTCCCAGGCAAGGACAGTCATTTCCATATTAGCCATCTGATTCATAACAGCTTTGATCCTCACTCACCTCCTCACTCTCACACTTCTCTTGCATACCGTGCAAATTGCCATCAATTACATTTCTCTCTTTCCTCAGTGCTCCATTTGCTCCTTCAGGGAGGTTTCATTTTCCACGCGTTTCATGGCACCAAGTGTGTTGCTCAGCTGTAAGCCAGCCAGTCACAGCACAGCTCATCAGATTATTCATGAGCTCACCAAAAAAGGCAAAAATGGCTTGTTTCAGAAAAAGACAAAACATTTAAAAATGGTTTTAAAATTAGTTTTTAAAGGGGGTATCAGGGCATTTTTCACCCTGACCAAGGTCACATCACGTAAGAACCTTTCAGTAAGCCTAAAAATTATATTAAAAAGCTAGGAGCTTTTGGGGCCCTGAGTGGCTCAGCGGGCTGAGGCGCTGACACAATGACCAGAGGTTCGAATCCCGGTCATGCTGTTTGCATCAACAGGCCCACAGCGAGCAATATTAGCAGTGCTCTCTCTGGGTGGGTAGATGGTGCTCTCACTCTCCCTATTACTTACACATTGCAATGTCCACTGGCTCAGGCATCTACTGATTGGTCCATTGGCGGCACGGTGGCTTGGTGGTTAGCACGTTCGCCTCTCAGCGCTGAGGTCTTGGGTTCGAGTCCGCATCTGAGCGGAGTTTCCATGTTCACCCCGTGTCTGCGTGGGTTTCCTCCGGGGTCTCCGGTTTCCTCCCACAGTCCAAAAACATGGAGGTCAGGTGGATTGGCTACTCTAAAAAAATTACCTTGGTGTGTATGAATGTATGTATGTCTGTGTATGAATGTGTGTATGTATGTATGCCCAGATATGGTTGGCACTCTGTCCTGGGTGATCCCCCTAGTGCTCGATGCAGTCCTCCAGGTGGACGGTCGCTTCCGGTTGAGAGTACGCTGTGCGCGACTGGCTGCTGCTTCTCACCAGTGTGTGATTGAGTGTGTGTAAATGGAGTGTGTTGATTGTAAAGCGTCCTTGGGTTTGAGAAAGGCGCTATATAAGTGTAACATTCATTCATTCATTCATTGAGAGCTGGGTACCCTGCGCTTTCCTCTGAGTGCGTTGGTTCCCCAGGGATGGTGTATCAAGCGGTAGTTCGAAAAGAGGTGGTGGCCGTATCACACACAATGGAGGAGGCGTGTTGATGTCTTCACCCTCCCAGAGTCAGAGACAGTGCAAAGTGATGGGGAGAGCCACTAATGGGTTGGGTTAATTGGCAACTATGACATTGGGAAAGGGAGAAAATTGGCAAAAATTAAAACAAAACCAAAAAAAAGGCTAGGATCTTTTTAGGTTCACTGGATCCATCTCAATCTTCTACCTTTTTGCAGCAACCCTGGACAAGTATCTGTCCTGTTGCTGGGTTTGAATCCATTGAATTATATCATTTGCATTTGATTTCACTGTACTGACTCCATCCCATCACGAGTCTTTAAAGTCTGCTTCTTTCTGTTGGAAAATTGAATGTAGTGAACCTTCAAGATGCACAACTGGACCATAAGAACCACGCTGGACCTTTACGGGTGTTATTGCATATCTGTACCTGTGCTATATTTCATTTTCTCACAGTGTATAATACAGCTCATCAGCTTGTCTAACAGGTTGATGTCTCTCTCTCTCTCGACTGGGTGACAAATACACTCTCACATATACTAGATGTCAGCCAAACAATTATTAATGATATGAGCTGTATTCCTTCTGTTCAGCCTCTGAAGATCCAAACCAAAACACAGATGATTTCTTCATATCTGTGAGGATTAGGGTACAAAACAGGCTGCTTCAATATGCAAGAAAACTCAATGTGTCTCTGTATGCAGAAAAATATTACATTCACATGCTCAAATTTGCCTGGCTAAGTAAACACTGGAGGGGGTGGGTCCTATGACTCATCAAACAAATCAATGATTTATGCCTAATCACGTGGGAAAAGCAGAATCCTTCATGCAGCGCTTAATAAACAAAACGATGCCATCGTTAATATCTGATTCAGTGCAAGAAGGGCAATTTTCAGACCAGTACATCAGCAAAAACATACACAGCAGGAGAAACATTACAACAGTATAACAGAAATCATTTGGTAAAAGCCCCAAATAGGAACCATTTAGACTGCTACGATGTTTTTACATAATAACACTATAATCCACTGAAACACAGCTTTAATCCTTTAAGACTCTGCTTTACTGTTTGGTAGAGCACATACATGTAAATCACTATATCTTTTTGAAGAAGGTGTTGAAGTTAAAATTGTATGTTTGTGCCTTCTCTACCAATCGGTAGAGGTATGTTAGGCTAACAAACATCCACTAGAGGACACAAGAAGTGCAACATTGTCTTGTCTGAAAGCAAACCACAAGCTTTATAGCCACAGCTATACATTTATAGCTCATTGCATGTTCCAGGTGTACATTTAAAAGAGCTGCGGAGTCTTTGAAAAAAAAAAAAAAAAAAACATTGTTTTGCCCAACCATCCCCCACCTGGAAACCCCCCCCCCAAAAAAAAAAAAAAAAAAAAATAAAATAAAATAAAAAAAATATTTTTCAATTGATTCTTTGTTGGTGAAAATGTTAAAGAGTTCAATCCATCCATTATCCCACCTGCTTAATCCCTATCAGGGTTGTGGTTAGTCCCCTACCCCCTCAATTGGCACAAGGCAGGGCATTACACAATCCCAACTAAGCCCAGGACAGGGCGCCAATTCATTGTTGGGTGCACATACACTCACACACAATTTAGAGTACCCAATCCACCTGACATCCATTTTTTTATTAAACCGGAGACCCCGGAGGAAACCCACACAGACATAGGGAGAACATGGAAACTCCACCGAAATGGGAATTCAAACCCAAGACAGGCGAGCGTGCTAACCACCCAGCCATCATGCCACCCTTACATGCACTCAGGAACTCAAACAGTTATTTAAAATCTGGACAAAAACAAGGTGTTTACAAGAGTGCTCTTCATAGTCCATGAATGACAGCATATAGTCTGACTTTACAATGTTAAACACCCTCCTCATCATGTACCATTTGAATTTAGTCATGTGAGTTTCCTAATTGTATAAAATTGTATAAAAAATTGTTCACTGTTCAACTTCTGTTGTAGTCATCCAATGATACCTGAACTGCATCACCCAGAATGCCCGGAGAGATCAGGTTCCTCATGTGACTCCCAGCCCATCTTGATTAGCCTGGTTTAAGTTAAGCTATTCCGTTTGTTGATTTTGAGGATCGTCGTAGTTCACACTCAGTCATGAAGCTGATTTAACCCGTCTTAGGTTCTGATTGCCTGCAAGTGTGTACTTGTTTTGGCCAGCTTGGGTGATAAAAAAGAACAAAACAAGCCCATGGAACAAGATTTCGGACCATTTCTATTGCTCCTTTCATTGTGAAGCACAAAATGAGTTGCACAAATGCTCAAAAAATGAATAAATAAATACATTGATAAATACTACTTGTACAGTGTGATGTATGACTTGAAAATATAATAAAACAAGCTGTCAGATATTAAATTATTAATAATTAAATAAATAAATCTTTTTTTTAATGAGTTCTTTCATTTGATACATGTGTATGACAAGCAAGAACCCCCCCCCCCTCTCTGATTAATAGCACTGACTCAGTCTCATCAATAATTGACAGGAGAGATTAATAGCTTGTGCTGTGTGTTATGTAAGCCAGCCGCTCCTCTACCATCACTCAGCCCCTCTGACTCCAAACTAAACTACATCTGCCAACAGTCTCTCTCACACCACAGGGTCCACCACAGACCCTGAACAACCTGCAAGCACAAACGATGCACCCAGTACATTATGACTCTGTAAACATAAAATACCACTGAAATGAAATGCCATCAATAGTGATCCTATAATAGTTAATGGGCCAAAATGTGGTGATTCTCCAGCCTGGATTTAAAGGTGCCCTAGAATAGATAACTTGTGCCACCAATGTCCCCTCTGAAAGTCAGGGACAAATCCATTCTTCTTATGATTAACAAGAAAGCAACTGTCATGTTCAGACTAATTAGAACATAATTACAGCCAATAACTCAACAAACCATTCATTACATAATCGTTTAGAAATACTTAAACACCATTAGCCTTGAAGACTGAAGAAAACATTCATGAGTAGATAATTAGAAGTCATTTCTTTAGATAAGAACAGAACCGACTTTAAACACTAACATGCAGCACTTTTAGTGAGGACTTCTTATTATATTGAAATGCATGAAAAAGAAAAGTAGGCAGTTTAAGAATTTGTTGTGGGGAAAGGTGTACAGGAAGAAGACCAGCCAACAGAGACAAAGATCAGAGGAAAAAGGAAGAAAATAAGCCACCTCAGCAGCAGTCCTAACCACATATTATCATCATCTTCATCAGCACCAGCAACAAATGCAGCTTTCAGTTACAAAATGGTTTGAGCATCTTATCTGGCACTCATGCCACAGTACACTGTTGTGTACTAATTCATATCAAGGAAGATCTCAGTATTGATGGTTAGATAGCAATGTGCTCCACATACCAGCTCCTCATTTAACTAGTGTTTTAAGCTAGGTTTCCTAAGTCAAGCTGAAATCACTATTCTAAATGACTCTGCAAAGTAATTAATTAGGTATGCACGGTATTATCTGCATATATTATTTGCAAACTAATGGAATAAGTAAATTATTATCATCAACCTCATATTGATATTAGGGTAGATAATTGCCCGTCTGATCATTTTGTGTCCTATTTTTAGCTTATAATGTTGGAGTTCTCTCCTGGATTGTACAGTGCGCTCTGCTGACCACTCTGCAACTCCCTTTACTGCAGGGTATTGTGATTTATACAGTACCAGACAAAATCTGCACACACCTACATCGTTCAATGTTTTTACTTTTACTTTTACTTAAAAAAAACCCATTTCCACACAACTGATGTCTCAAACACATTAAGAGGCAAGAAATGCAAGTCATGACCTCTTGACAAGACACAGCTGTTAACTGAAAGCCATTCCAGGTGACTACCTCATAAAGCTGACTGAGAAAATGCCAAGAAAGCTGCATCTAAGCAAGAGGTGCCTACTGTGAAGAATGTCAAATATAAACATATTCTGGTTTAACACTTGTTTGTTTACTAAATAATTACATATGTGTTTACTCATAGTTTGGATGACTTTAGTATTAATCTACAATGCAGAACATTTTTAAATAATCAAAAAAACTACTCAAGGAGTAGTCCAGGAGGTGTGTCCAAACTTTTGACTGGTACTGTATGTTACGTTTAGTCATTCATATTACAATAGTTTGTTTTAAATTATTGGTATGACATGGGTAGCAGTCGTGTTCAGCTGTTGTCTCTCGCATCAGGACCACCAGTCCTGAAATACAGTTGCACTGTACTCATTTTACTTTTGCTCCAAGCTAATTAATAAAGCCCTTGATGAGTTGACCTGGATGTGCAAGACAAGCCCAGGACAGAGAGCCACTATTTTAATTCCACAAACTCACATCAAACTTCAACAAATATGACATATATACTGAAAGTGAATTTGTGTACAGATCTTCAAAACAGAAACATACTAGAAGTGACTAGAAGGTACAGTGATCAGAAGGTGTACCATATGGCACTGTATATACTTTGTTAAAAAAAAATAGGTAGAGCTTGAGTATCCACCGAAGACCAACCTGCTCTCGCTGACATGCTCCTTCCTCTCCCGCACCTTCAGCCACTTGCGGAGCAGGAAACGCTTGCGTCGAGGTGAGGCACTTGGCGTAGAGCAGTTAGACCAGGGTGCATCCTCATCACTGGAGGGTGTGATCTCGATGGAAGGCAGCTGCAAATACTCTTTGGAGGCTGAGCGGGATGCGGGGTGCCTCAGAAGCCCATTCTCAAGACGCTCTCGTTCACTTGGGACCTTTTTCATGCGACGCATCTTGAAACGCCTGCGCCGGAGGGTGGGAGTGGATGAGCTGGACCAGGCCAGACCATCTGGGGTGCTCTTGCTGCTGCCACCTCCCTCATCGCTTGGGCCTGGGTCATCTCGTGGGACGTGCACCTGGAGCGACGGCGGCCGCAGAGTGTCCGTCATGCTCCAGACTTTCCTTGCCCACCACCACCGATCAGAGATCGACGTCAACCCGGATTGTTGTGGAGAGATCCCAATTGGCAGGGAGGGTAAAGAGGGAAAAGGTGATGTGAATCGTGAGCGAGCCAGAGGAATAGTCTTTCCTGGACTGCTCCAGGAAATATCCAAGAGTATCTTGACAAATTGCTCAAGTTCCACAAAAGGTTGGTTCTTTTTTAAGCTCTGCTATGACTTTGCTGTAGTCTTAAGTGGTATTCAGTGAAGATCCACATATCCCAGGCAGTCTATTGATCTAAGGGTGACCATACAAAGTCTTCAAAGTGAGGTGATAACCTCATGTGGTAATGAGCAAGAATCCACAGCCTCTTTATTTGTCCAAGGATAACCTGAGACAAGCTTACCTCCAGAGAAGAACTGTATCCTGCCAAATTGGCAGCGCTCAGAATGTGAATCCAGAGACCTGATCCAGCCTGGAGTGGAAATGATTCTACGAAATGGGTAGGTTTTTCCACTTTCCTCAGTTGTTGTTATTACGCTAGCTGTATCCACAAGAAAAGGTGTCCTGGCCACTTGCTTGGAGAGCTCCAGGCAGGTACTGTTGAACTGATGAGGTCCACAGTTGTGGGAGATGATCACGTTGCTGTAACCTTAGGTGGAAATTGCCAAAGATCCAAACAGTCTAAGCAATTGCTTGACCTGTCCCAGAACTGCCTAGGTGATGGATGGACGGATGTCTTCTGCGATCAAATGGCTGGATGATTGAATGTAGAGGGATATTGGTGCGTGTGAGGTGCAGGAGGTTTGCGGTCAGGCCTCCGGCAATGGAGTGGATGGATTAGGTAACAAAGCAAGACTCTGTTTCCCTTCACAGCAAATAAAACATGCATAAGCAGTAGCTGCCAGTGTAACTGTACTCCAGGCCTCCCTGAATGGTAGTAACAGAGTCACACACACACACTTAGCTTCCCATTCAGACTACAGCCAACAACTGCTTCTTTCAGTTCAGTGGACTTTATGAACTCTGCAATGATGGTCTCTAACTCTGGTGTGCAAGAAAAACGAGATGACACGGCCGTCCTGTCCACTTTGCTGTTGAAGTGTGCCATCCACTGTTTGTACCCTTACCCTACTTGTGATGTGTTGGTCATGCGTGTCTCTTTTTACACGTCCTCCTTCCCTTTCTGTCAGCCAAATGGGATGCAGGGGATGCAAGGTTAAGTGTTGTATATGTGTTTCTTTGGTTAAGTCCCTGAGGTTGCTCTTCTCTGTCCTCCTCTTCTCAGATTTCTGGCCCAAGCAGCTGCCACTGCCTACAGGTTAAAGCAAGGTGACACCAAGACACCAAGGGCTGAATAATTATGCAAAAACATGTGTACAGAGAACATGCATGCACATGGACAAACACATACAAACACAAATGGACACATTCATCCCTCACATTAATTCATATGTGCATAACGTCACTGTCTAGACAAACATTTGTGCTCTTACTTCATTTGGATAGGCTGCCATTGGCCATATAGATAATCTATTCATTATATACAGACATACAGAAGACCAGCATTAGAGTTAGTACCTGGTTTATTTTTAGGGTTAGGGACAAGGGTTAAGGTCAGGTTTGGGTACGTGACAATTAAGTTGAGTCTATTAGAAAATTGAGTCAATGTAATTTAAATGCAAATTAAGCACATATAATGCATCAACAATGAATCTAAATCAAGCATTACCAACTTCATATCTCAAAATGGTAATTTTATAAATATATATATATATATATATATATATATATATATATATATATATTTATTTTTACCCAATTTTCTTTCCAATGTGTTTGGGGGCCTATTGACCTGCCCATTCGTTGACTCTCCGTATCACTTGTAATGTCTCTGACTCCAAGAGGTTGCAGACTAACACAGGCCTCCTCCCATGTATGTGAAGTCAAGCTCCACCTCTTTTCTTACTGCTGCTGATACATCGCCACCGGGCAGCCAATGCACTTGGAGAAAAGCACAGAATCCCCAATTTTGATGGATTGTCTGGCAGATGTGAGAGCCAGCCAACATTACTTAGTAGTGCTGGGGAGAGAGTGCCATCTTACCTGCTTGGGCAGAGCACTGCATATTTTTGCTCTCTAGAGCCCCGGCTGTCGATGGCAAGCAACATGATCAGGATTCGAATTCTCAAATCATAGTGACAACTGAGCTGAGCCACTCTGGGCCTGAGAAGAGCATTTTTAAACATGGACTTTCCTATTGGTCCATTTTGTCCTGACAGCGACCATATACACACTCAAACACTCAGTACTACAGAAGTTCCAGGCTCATGACAAAACTAGATGTAAAACGATATTTATGTGAGCAAAAAGCATTTAATTGCTCCAAAAAAATAATTTTTGAATAAATACAAATTAAAATGTATACAATAAGTAGTGACATTCTGCACGTGTACAGGTTTAAGCCTTTCTATAACTGTCCTCAGTGCTGTTCGATATTATTGGTAGCTTACATGCAATTGCTATTACCTCACTTGGTTAATCAATAATTTATTATGTTAAATGAAAAGTGCTGATGATAGGATTTAATAAAACTATGCAGTGGCTGAGGAGAATTGAGGAGAACATCCGGACATAAAGTTTGTTCTTTAAACAAGCTACAAACTACAAATTTGTGCACTGTGTTTATGCTGGTCTGTATTTATTTTAATGATATATGGTGTTTTTAGAAATAAAAACACACTTATTGCTAAGATAAATTATGTTAATTATTGAGCTTACGGGCTAAAAAAAACAACAATATATTCTCTCTCTCGCTCTTAGCATGTCTGAATATTCATACAATATAGCACTATTATATTATCATTTTCACTAGATACAGTAGCAGTCAAAAGTTTGGATACATTCTCATTTAATGTTTAGCTTTTTTCCTGCATAGTAAATGAATGCTGACGTCATCCAGACTATAAAGGAACACATAAGGAATCATGTAGTAAACTTAAAAGTGTTAAACAAACCAAAACATGTTTTAGATTTTACTTCAAAGTAGACACACAACTGATGTCTCAAACACATTAAGAGGCAAGAAATGCAAGTCATGACCTCTTGATAAGACACAGCTGTTAACTGAAAGCCATTCCAGGTGACTACTAGGGCTGCGAATCTTTGGGAATCAAACAAATCAATCCAGAATCAATTCTTGGGGTCACAAATCAATTTTTTTTAATTCTTTCAAATCCAAACAAAATACTTTACCGTTGCAATCTCTGCAAATCGCATGAGTCACGTCAAGCCCTTTCTTACCCGGGCCGGGTTGATGGTAAAATCCAAAGTGTTTTCAAATGGTTGCTTTCAAAGACCGCGGCTTGGCTTGCATGCCTGTATGTAGCCCACGCTGCTTCCTTGTTTTGCCTAGCACTACGGTGGCTGAGAAGGCACATCTGCACCCGCAAAAAAAAATAGATTTTTTGAAAACGAGAATCGGTTCTGAATCGTTCAGTGTGAGAAACACGATTCGAGCTCGGAGCGATTTTTTCCTGCACCCCTAGTGACTACCTCATAAAGCTGACTGAGAAAATGCCAAGAAAGCTGCATCTAAGCAAGAGGTGCCTACTGTGAAGAATGTAAAATATAAACATATTCTGGTTTGTTTAACACTTGTTTGTTTACTAAAAAATTACAGATGTGTTTATTCATAGTTTGGATGACTTTAGTATTAATCTACAATGCAGAACATTGAAAACTACTAAAACTAAAAATGAAAAACTACTGAATGTCCAGAAGGTGTGTCCAAACTTTTGACTGGCACACACATGCACACACACACACACACGCATTTGTTTATGTGAATTGTTTATGTGAACCTAGACTTACTGAAATCTTAAAGCGCTAACGTCTTCAGCTTCAAATTTCATGATTTATGTTGCAGAGACCAGCTTTGTAGAAAGATCCCCACAACCTGAGTGTTAAAACAGGTTTTGGTCCCCACAACATGGCATAAACACTTTACAAGCACAAAATCTTAATCCTAAACTTAACCTTAGCAACCAAAGGTCAGTGTTTCTGCTCTTTTTTCTGCGTGTCTATTTTTCCAAATACATGTATGTCATGAAAATGTCAGAGATAGTTCATGTAACAACAAGCAAAATGTCTCCACTTTTACAGCTCTAGCACACATTCCTATCATTATAAAGACTTTCAGTTCCCACAAAGGAGAAAAACAAAAGACACACATACACACACACACACAAACACACACACACGCACACACACACACACACACACACACACACACACACACACACACACACGCAGGTCTATAAAAAAATCTCAAAGGAAACCAGCTCCGATCTCAATTCATCACAGTTTACAAGAAAAATAATTTTACTAAAAGTGAAACATTGAGCTAACGTGAATCGAGTGGACAAAATTAAACAATGCATGAAAAGATTCTGAATGAACAAATTTACATTTACATCATGACTAGTGGTGTAATGATTCATGATTTGGTTTGGACCTTGGTTTCAGGGCCATGGTTCAGTTTGTATGATGGTTACATTACATTTAAGACATTTAGCAGACACTCTTATCCAGAGTGACTTACAAAAGTGCTTTGCTGTTTACCAAAGAAGGATGCCGAGCTAGTTAGTGTAGGATACAATCCAGAAGATATCTCAAGTTTAGATTATGCCAAAAATAAAAATCAGTATCAATGCTGAGATGCACAATACTCAACATGCATTAAATAACATTAATATAATGACATAAATAAAGACATAAATAGTCACAGCCTGAGTACAGGATAATAACTCTTGGAAGAGATGGTTCATTTAAAAATGTCACATTTCTAAGCTCTAAAAAATGAATATTAAAAATGTGTCTCCTTTAAAAAAATACTTTTTGTCATGTATTTTTGCAAAATAATGTGCAAAAACAAATTGTTGTAAGCAATAAGAGGAATAATAAATATAAACTTTAAGCTTTTAGCTAATTTTTGTGGGAGTCTTCCTACTTTTAAAACTATCCTACTGTGTTCTTAGCTGTCAGTTAATTTACCAACTTCACAGTAATATAAATCAAATAGGTTTATCTCAGTTTGTGGAATAAGTGTTGTGATACCCAGCCCAGAGGTAGAGGCGAAAAAACTCAAACATCCCTGCCCGACATGTGGCACTGTGTACTTATTTGTGGGAGTATTTTTTGAAAGTGAAAGTAAAGTTTGCATGCTCATCCTTTTGTTAATCGCCTGAGACTTTGCCAGTGTTAGACTACACTCTTAATCAGGATAGTTCTTCAAAGGTTCTTTAGGTAAGAAAATTGTTCTATATAGAACCAAGAACACTCAAAGAACCTTTTGTGTTTGGCACTGGAGGGGTTGTTCGTCCAGGGCGACAAATGGGCTAGGAGCACCACTGAGCACCAAGAAGGTTTCCTCTATTATTACAAGCCTGTATTACATTTTCTTTACTAAAGCACCCTTGAAGAACCATCTTTTTTAAGAGAATATGTCCTTTCTGAGGTATTGCCACTAATTCAATGATCATACTGAGGATCATAATGATCAGCCTGGGGTATTCAACATAATACAATGATACATGGGGTATCTCCAGATGTATAACTTTTGCTTTGACACTAAAGACTCATTCATTCATTCATTCATTATCACACCTGCTCAATCCTTATTAGGGTCGCGGTTAGTCCCCCACCCCCTCACCGGGCGCAGGGCAGGGCATTACACTATTCAACTAAGCCCAGGACAGGGCGCCAGTCCATCGCTGGGTGACACACACACACACAGACACACCTACGGACAATTTTTAGAGTACCCAATTCACCTGACCTCCATGTTTTTGGACTGTGGGAGGAAACCGGAGACCCCGGAGGAAACCCACGCAGACACGGGGAGAACATGGAAACTCCGCTCAGATGGGGAATCGAACCCAAGACCCCAGTGCTGAGAGGCGAACGTGCTAACCACTAAGCCACCGTGCCCCCCTTCTAAAGACTCAATTCCCATCTATTTTAACACATAATGCAAAATGTGTGGTGCACAAGCTCTACAAACAAGCAAATAAATAAGTAAATAGCAATTCAAGCCACATGCACTATTTGTAAGCTGAACCACTGATTTTGGCTTTGGGTCAGAACCATTACTTCACCAGCCACTACACAAATGAGCTATAATAAGACTGAATGCCAACAGGTATGTGGTATGTCAGGATAGAACAATCTGTGGATAGAATCATCTTAACAGATGGATGGATTAAGTAATTTAAAAGGCCTATAAGCAAACATTTAAAATATCCAAACGTATCCCCAGTCCATATGGTTGATATATGGAAACTCAGCTGCAAAAACAATCTGTCTAAATTCACAGTTTATATGATGTCACTGAAAACAAACACATATATCCACCTATTCAGCCCAGAGGACTTTAGGTCCGCCCATTCATGTGGAAATGATTCAACCTGAACTGCTTTTTTTGAACGAGGTGCAAAACAAGACAGCCAATCAGGAGAGAGGTCAATAAATCAAACATACAACGCAACTTGTTTAAAGCACATGTTGTAAGTAGATTTCAGGAACATTGATTCATTAACACTAAGGAGTCGGTGCTCTGGCTTGCGGGGGTAAAATCAAAATTCCGTAAGATTTTATTCTACAAACAAAACTAAACATACACCCAAAACTGTAAAAGGTCTACTTTTCTTGTGAGAGAACCTTAAATAAGCAGCACGAATCAGAGCACAGCGCTTTTTTCCAACCCACTGACATGATCTGCACTCATATGATGACAACATGATAACTCTGCAAATGCCAATGGATGATTAGTGGTCCAGGAATGTGGGAAAACACCCATTTGGTCTCTATAAACAAAGAGTGCTCACCTGAACAAAGACCTCTCACCTGAGTGTTCATCTCATGAATATACAATGTTGGAACAAGTGTCACCTCACATTTGTTAAGCTTCAAAAGTAAAACCACATACAATTTCTAAAAACTGTAATGAGCAGTGTGTAGCCAACACCTCTGTTTATTCAGTTCTGAGCTCAAAAGTATTGGCTAGAAATGTTTAGAGTGTATTTTCACAATATATGAGCACATCTGAAAATAGGTTTTTGGAAAGTCTAAGTTTAGAGCAGATTTAATCCAAATATAGATTTATAACACTCTTACTGTTTTGACACTGTCGTTGCTGAGTTTGTGCTGAACAAAAGCCTGTGTTACACTTTGGGAAATAATTTTAGATGGGTTAAATTCGTAAAACATCAGGGCATGTCAGATTACATCAGAGTGTCTGAAAACCCACTCAGACTACAGAGGGTTAATAAAGCAACACTAATCATACAGTATGGTCACTATTAGAGTCTCTAGTCTGAATGGACTTCTAAATGAGCAGGGGCCAACCGAGCAGTCACACTAAAAGTGAATGGAAAAGATGCAGATAGATGAATAAGTAGAGCAAACATCAGACTAGCAGTGTAAACAGCTCAGGCCAAGTCTTAGCTGAAGCCCCAGGGCCAAATAACTGCACCTCTGGCCTCAGTGTTTACTCTTCAAATACATCATCCAATATTTGAACAACTAACTGCACAAGCAAGCCATAGAAACTGATGGAAAGCTCCGCCAATATCACAGATGTGGAACAGCACAAAATCTACAGTATGTACAGATGTATTTACATGCTCACATCAGTCATGTAAGACACTCTTTATGCAAACTATGAATACAATAAAATCAATATTCTGCAAAACTATTAACTAAACAAAGGGAGATGAAATATGGCGGCAGTGTTAATTATAAATTAAGCCGCTCTCAGAAAGCAGTTTTAACCCTCGACTGCATGGTGTTGTTCTGAAGTAATATACCTTTCATAATCCACACACACTTCATAATGACAACTGCATTCTTAAAAGGTTAAATAAAACCAATTTTGCACTTTTATTTGCTCAAATAACCTTTTCTTCAACCTCATTTCCTGGACATTTCAGATGCAAGATTTGTCTCAATAAAAAATTTCATAAACAAAGTTCTGATTCCATTTTTGTCAAAATATACATTAATGATCTTCCAGTAATCTGACACTGAGACATCAGTAAATCATGAATAATGCTGTATGCATGCGCGTAATTTGCGGGGGGGGGGGATAGGGGGGTTATGACCCCCCCAATAATCTGATCCAATCACTATAACCCCCCATTAAAGTCACATAATTTCAATTTACAAAAATATCTTTCATGAATAATTTGTTAATTTTATTTATTCATGATAAATTTTGGGTAAAATACTAGCATGTTTAATCATTTGGTAATGTAACCCCCCTTTCCCCACAAAAATTTGGTATCATTCAACCTCCACCAAGCAGCAGCGCTCTCCGTTTGCAGGGTTGCCAGGTTAGTGGTTTTCAGCGCCAAATTGGACTTGTTTGAAAATCCAGTCGCGGGTGAAAATTCAAGCGTAATTAAAAAAAAAATCATTTCTAAACAAAGTACTAAGTCGTACTCATAGTTGTTTTGCCATTTGCTTCAAACGTGTGACAGACATATTTTGGGCTAGTTTAAGCTTTTGAAGGGCGGGTTTTAGACTGACTTTGGACTGGATATTTTTTGCTGGACCTGGCAACCCTGACTGTTTGCTTGCGCAAGCAGCCTCTGGGGGAGTGGGTGTCGTAAGAAAAAACGAAAGAGCACCAAAAAGTGGACAAAAAACATTTTTTCATTGTTGGTCGACAACACCGCCTTGTAAAAAGCGGAAAAATCAAAATGAGGTAAATGTATATGTATTGTTAGCTGATGATTACCCAAATAACCCAAAATGTCCTGAATCCTTTTAGAAAAGTAAATGATTTAATAAATAAATAAATAAGCACACAGCTCAACCCCCCCAATGCTGGACCCAAAGTTACGCCCTTGGCTGTATGGGTGTCTGAATTAATAAAATGTAATGATTTTTGCTGTTCTTTCTTCAAACAATATTGTTTTGGAACAAAATGCCTATAAAAAAGAGAAAATAAAATGTTTTTAATCTATTTTTATATCTATATAATCTATAACTAATGTCAATCTTTCATGTCATGCTATTAAAATGTTGTTTTTTCATTGTTACACATTGTTGAGTGGACATATACCAAAGCTTCTTTACTGTACTGTGTGAAGAAGAAACACAAAGCACTGAGATCACAAATACCATAGCATGCAGTCACAACATTCAAAATGTGAACTGAAATGGTTCAGATCAATGTTTAGGTACTTATTATTTAAATATTTCAATCTCAAAAAAGAACATAGACCTAAGCAGCAGTACAGCATCAGCAAATACGAGCCATTGGACCATAAATGGTCAAAAGATGCACTAAAAAAAGATGGAAATCGACTGTAGTCCACATTAATTAGAAAATACTATCTGAATTATTTTAGGATATATCTATAGGTCTACACATAGGAACACAAGAGCCCAGTGCAAAATCTGGCTCCTCATTATCTTCTTGAATGACTGTGTGAACATGTATAAATAAGATTTTTTTTCATTGTAATGGCTTCATAAATGTCTAGTATTACAATCTGAAATCTGAAGTTTTGCCTTGCTCTGGGCTCCAGAACCACTCCAGGAGTTTAGCTGCTGTCAAAAGGAACTGGACAGGTGTCGGGTTGCGAGTTGGCCCTTGTTTTGACAGAGAATGACAGGACTGGGTCACTTTAAGCCAAGAGCCATTACTGCAGTATAATAAAGATGAATACTTTAGCACAATGTGAAGGGTCATTGACAAATGATTCAAAAATGCAAAAAAGTTTATTTTTTAAATATTATTAAGTATATTTCTATATTAGAAAGTATAATTATATATATATATATATATATATATATATATATATATATATATATATATATATATATAATATGTTATATAATAGTGTACATTATGAAAAAAGACTGGGGTTTACTTTGCTTCAGTTCAGCAACATGAAATTAGACACTTATACTTATTACTATTAATTAAATAATGTATATTTTTTTGTGCATTTTGACATTTGTGCCTATTAATAGCCCATCCTTGTCCATACAGCTTATAAATATTAGTCATAGTGATGTAACCAGTCATCAAATCTGGCCTTTATGAAAGAGTGGCAAGAAGAAAACTATTGTTGAAAGAAAGACATAAGAAGTGCTGTTTACAGTTTACCAAAAGCCATGTAAGCTTGTAAAC
>BRDA01010427.1:24479-39246 GCA_036984385.1 Crenuchus spilurus
CCGCCTGTCAATCTCACGCTCCATTCTTCCCTCACTCGTGAACAAGATCCCGAGATACTTGAACTCCTTCACTTGAGGCAAGACTTCTCCACCCAGAGGGCAAGCTACCGTTTTCCGGTCGAGAACCATGGCCTCGGACTTAGAGGTGCTGATTCTCATCCCAGCTGCTTCACACTCGGCTGCAAACCGCCCCAGTGCATGCTGAAGGTCCTGGTTGAAGATGCCAAAAGGACAACATCATCTGCAAATAGCAGAGATGAAATCCTATGGTCTCCAAACTGGACTCCCTCTGGCCCTTGGCTGCGCCTTCAGATCCTGTCCATAAAGATTATGAACAGGACCGGTGACAAGGGGCAGCCCTGTCGGAGTCCAACATGCACCGGAAACAGGTCTGACTTACTACCGGCAATGCGGACCAAACTCCTGCTCCGATCATACAGGGACCGGACAGCCCTTAACAAAGGGCCCCGGACTCCATACTCCCGAAGCACCCCCCACAGAATACCACGAGGGACACGATCGAATGCCTTCTCCAGATCCACAAAACACATGTGTACCGGTTGGGCATACTCCCACGAACCCTCGAGCACTCTATGAAGGGTATAAAGCTGGTCCAGTGTTCCACGGCCAGGACGAAAACCGCATTGTTCCTCTTGGATCCGAGGTTCGACTATTGGCCGAATTCTCCTTTCCAGTACCCTAGAGTAGACCTTACCAGGAAGGCTGAGAAAAGTGGGACCACCACCCCAGTCTGCCACTCCAGAGGCACTGTCCCAGAAATGGAAATTAAGCAAATATAAAGAAGTCTGTTGGAATTAATTGTATAAAAGCAATATTGCACAATATCACCATTTTAAAAATCACAATGAATGATTTAATCTTCCAGAACAGAAACTGATAGACAAAAAAGGTATTAAGCGGTACTGTTCAGCAAAACAATATGTCAATTAAAACTTGTAACAGGTATTCAAGTAGCATATATTTTACTTTGTGTTTAGTTGTACAATTTCTCCTTCAGCAATGATTTGAAGTCTGGCTGAATGTATTCAGACTGTAATTCAAAAGTACAATGTCACTTACCAACCCTGTCAGACCTACATTATGTCCCAAGACACACAAATATGAACAACATCTAAATATTAACTGATTTTATTTTCATTTCAGTAGTGCAGTTCATATATATTGTAGAACATTAACAAACAAATCATACCAGTAATGTTAATTAAATGACAGTGAAATAACTGGCAATTATATTAATATTGGGAAGTTTGGAAACATTTAATTATTTCCTCAAAGTATAGAAATGACATGAGCAATTTCAATATATCACTCAGTCCTGATTATATGCACTCATTACATCTCTGTAATAAATGCAACTTGATCAAATATTCACCACTGCCCTAGTACAATGGTGCCAACAGTGACTCACCTGACCACAAACCAGCTGCAGCAGGGCAGTGTTGACAGGCAGCAGCTCAATGTCGGTGCTGATAGTGGTTTGGTCAAAAGGACAGGCCTTGCGGTGCAGCTTGTTCAGGCACATCTTGCAAACGGTGTGGCCGCAGCCGAGGCTGATAGGCTTGCGCACATTCTCCTCGAACGTTTGCGTGCAGATGGGACACAACATAAACTCTGTCCATTGTGGAGCTTGTACGGGCATCGTAACAAAATAGGCCTCTGATGTGCTGGCCACCCAGGTCTTCCTTTAGATCTGTACTTTCTGTAGTTCAGAGTAGGTACGTTTTGTTAAAAAACAAAGAGGCCAAAAGTCCTATAGATTCCACGGGAATCAGAAACACTCTTCTAAATGTCCAAATTTCCAAATATCTTCAGGCATTGTGGAAAATGAGCACACAGTGCTGAATTCATAACCTGCAAGAAACAACAGACATATTTTTTTACATATATGAGGTAGTTAACTTCAGTACACAGCAGTGATTGTATCTGATCTTCAAAAGAAATAATTAAAAACTTTCTGATCTATTGATTCCAACTGGAAATTGTTCTAAGCAGCCCTAAAAAACACTACAATTCACACTTTTTAGAGCTCAGTCTGTCTCCTCGTGCAGTAACACTTAACCCACCCATTTAGGCTACAGGTTATTTCATCCTTTATAATGCATCCACTATATGAGCACCATGGTTATCCTTCTTCTAAAAAAGAACGTTAGCTTTAAGTTATATAAAGCAGGGGATTTTAAATGACTAATCAATCTGTGTAAAGTTGCGTGACCAGGAAATACTGAGACAATTAGGCATGAAACTATAACAGGTTTCACACAGTGAATCATCAGTCAAACATCTATAAAAACAGTCAAACACCATAAAAAGATGAACTTGTGTAGAGCAGAACTGAGTGATAAACTTACTGTAAATGTTTATATTTTCTACACAGTTCACATTCAGAAATGAAACTGAAGGAAACAGCTGAGCCTGCACAGCAGCTTCCTAGTAAAATTAAAGCAAGCAATTCCACTGCACTCAGTTATTATTCATCTTTTACCTTTAAAGATGCTCTGAAGCTCCATCTGCACAATCTCACTGTTCATTCAGTAGCATGTCACCATCAAAGCCACCCACTCTGTTCATTATAGTACGTCATAGTACGCCTTCAAAGCTAAGCAACATAAGTGATTTGCTTAATGCATACCTTTAGTCTAACATTTATTTAGTCTAAATGGTTGCAGGCATGATAATCAAATGAGTTCTGGCTCTCTCATGCTTAATGAAAAACTGGTTGCTAACCTGAGAAGTGAGATACTTCCTCTTGTGCACTGGCTACAGACCGACACACCTCCCACTCTCTCAACCTCAGACAGATTTTGAGCTGGAGGACTTCCCTGTGACTAAAATTAGGTCCACTGGGATAAGTGGGAGACCTTGCTAGTGCTTTTACTTGGAAGTATATTGCAAGAAGAAATATCACCAGGAAACAAAACCAGATACACACCAACAGCACTAAGCTAATGTGTAAACAGGAGTGTTTACCGTACTTTCCAACAATACAAGACAAGGTGCTCTGAAAATGCAATGTAATGGTGATGAGGAAATATGACTAAAAGTAATACTGAGAGACAACGGAAACAGGCACAACAAAAACCCCTACCTGAGTACAACTTAAGATCCCAATCGAAATAAAACTTCATGAGTGTTGCCCACTGCAAATGATGTAATTCACACAATTTTTCACTATGTGTGTGCTTCAAACATCAATACATTTACAGTAATCTGTGGATGGAAACAAAACATTACTTCAAATTACTGTGCTCATCGTTCTGACAAATCAAAATCTTCACATCCTTAGTATGCCCCTAGGTAGGGGAAACACCAAGGAACATAAATACATTTCATATTTCACATAATTGTGCCATCACTATTTCTGAGGAATTAGTGGCATGACAACAAACAAAAATTGCACAACAAAAAAAAAAACATCACAACAAAAATTGTAAACTCTCCTTGTGCATGCCAGAGGAAAATCAGTCTCATATGGCAACAATCTGGTTATATGAGGCATCACCACTGAGGCACGCTGGCAGGATGACTCATATTTGTAGCAAACTGGTCCATGTGTAAATCACCATTTGGTCTGAGATTTGTTCGCTTGGAAATAACACCTGTTTGCACCACACCATCACTGAATTCCACCGACTTCTGCTGCCACAAACAGACCTTTTGTGAAAAGAGCATTTGGTAACATCTGCCTACAAAAAGGAACTATAGCACCCAGTCAGTCTTACTAAAAGAACAGAACACAATGATTGTACATGCACATTAATAAGTTTATGCTTGCCAAATGTGTGCTACAGATTCAACAGAAAGACTACAGGTTTAAAGGTACAGTATGTAATATTTTGGGTTATCTTTTAGCAGAATTTAATATAATCACTAATAAAAATGATTAAAAACACATCTAATCATTATAAACTAAGAAGTTGTTTGATTATTTTACCTTAGAATAAGCTGTTTATATCTACATTGGTCGCAGGTCGAACACAGACTGAGGCCGCCATGTTGCATCGCCATGTTTCTACAGTAGTTCGAAAAGGACAAACGAGGCTAGTGAACTGAAAAACCGTTCAGAAAAAACGAATTGGCCACTCAAATTCGATGGCGCTGTAGCTTTGTTTTAACATTGGCTGACATAAAACAGGAGAAGAAGAAATAAACATATACCTCAATAAAACCTCAAGAAGAAGAAAAACACGGAGAAGCATGAAGAAACGTTTTTTGGTTTATTTGTTAAGATGGCTGAACATTCTTATGCTTGTCAAGAAGAGAAATCAACTTCAATTGTCAAAGAAAAAACATTATTAACTTAGCTTCACATTCGTGCGCGCAGTGTTTTTCTTCCATTCAACCTTAAATAGTGCTGCAGGACATTGTAGCGCATCGAAGCTGAACACTACTGCAGCATTTAAGGTGGAACGGGAGATTCGTAGATGCACGCTAGTTTGCGAGCTTAGTAATATGAGCTTGTTGTGTGAACTGTTTTTGGCTGAAATGCCTTCTTCAGAGAATGGCAAGCTTACCTTGACTAGAGAAAAATGTGTATCCTGTCTGCATTATCTGTCTACAGTGAAGCAGTTTGATGCATTTACTTTGTACAAAAAACAGCTAACGTTTACAATAGTACTACTGAAGTGCAGAAAATGTTTTGTATGCATTGTATCTATGATAATTTTACATATTACATTTCCTAAATTTTTCATTAAAATTAATCTTACCACTTGACATATCACTAGCTCTAAAGCTGCTATTAGACATCGCATTCAGGAGTATCAAAGATATATGACATCTTACGGCCACCGTAGATGTTTGGAAGGGAGGGGATGTGGTAGGAGTCTTCAGTTGGTTGCAATATGGAAACTAAACCAGTAGATGTCGCTGGAAACTACATACTGTGCCTTTAATAAGAGTATGGTATCTGGGCTTACTAAATTTACTAAAACGGTCCATTTACTGTTTTTCTGTAACCACAAAATGTGTGTACTTGCCAACTTATTAAAAAGAGGTTGAAAGAGGATTACTGTTGTGATGGTCTATTAAAGGACTGCATTATTGGCCATGTCTCCATTTGCATAGGCTGCTATGCAAACCAGCATCAGCTAATACTGTTGGCTTTTATGGTTCATTACATAACTTGGAAAAGACAAGAACAAAACCAGTGTAGTCAGAGGCGTTCAGGCTGGGTATAAACAATAACAAACATGCGTAATTTTTTCTTCTACTCAATAAACCCATGCAGATTCACATGAATGCAAGTAATCCAGCCAAGTTATCACATGAAGAATGTTGACGACGTAGCTAACAGTAAAGTAAGGAGCACACGATATTTTGTATATATTACACCTTAATTGCCTTAGCAGTGCAAGATAAATTTTAAAAGATTTTACAAGAATTGGGTGTCACTGAGAGATTAAATTTTAATTAGAGATTAAATTTGAAATAATTAAGTATGAAAACAGACAGCAAACAGTACTCAAATGAAACACTAGACTACTTAACTTTTCTGTATATATTTTTTATATATTTATGTTAATATTTTTATTATTACTTTAACTACAAAAATACTACAATATACGCTGTTCTTTAATCATTCATATTTTATATTTCTGTATATTTATCACTAGGTTATGTATAAATAAAAACTCATTGTACTGATATTTACTGTAACTACACTTTATTGCCTTGTACTTGCCCTAAGCAATGACAATGTTTGACGTACGTATCTATCTAGCTACTTTATTTTAAAAAATGACTGTCATCAAACCACAGAAAATGATGGAATAAGGCCTGTTATACCACTTCAGTCGTGTCTGTAGTTTTTAAAATTTATTTACCTAGTTTTAATTACCTGGCTAGCTAACGCAACAGTAGGAACAAAGTGCCAGGCAGCATGTAGCCCGATTTCAACATAATCAGTGCAAGTTAGCTATAAGCTAAGCTAACGAACACCAATTTTACCCGAAACCAAAACACCAGCTAATAACTAAGCGTACTAGGGTTCGTTAATTAGGTATATGATAAGATAATACACAGGCTACCATATACATTATATTATGATATTTTTTATTACGGTGTCATACACATACATTTTTAAACTATCCTAGCTCAGCTATGCTAGCTTACAAGCTAACGGAGACACTTTAGCCATTAGCTAGGTTAGAATGGCTACGCGCTAATTGGCTATATTGATGCATTTGACGACATAGACCACCGTTAAATACAACCAAAACCGACTACACAGTGTGTAAACGAACCAAGATAACGTTATCCTACCTTTTTTCACAATTCTTTCTACCTAGATAATTTAATGACGTTAAATGTTTGAAAAATGTCACTACAAACAGGTCCTGCTAACGGTAGCTTTTCTGTAGCTAGGGAGCTTGCTAGTGGCGGCTGATCAACCTATTTAGTAAGATTTGAAACCGGAGGTGGGAGACTCAAAAGCCGAAATATTTATACATTTACTTACAGCGCTTCAGCGTTTTATGGCGAAATACAACAGTTTAATCTCGGTCGCCATCTCCTCAGGGGTGTGTTTGCTGTGAGCGGCTACAAACTACTCAGTGCGCATGCGCAGTATAAAGACTTGCATAAAGGACCAAATGATAAACAGTACGTTTTATTACTGAGCTTCTGTCAATAGATATTTGAAAACATGGAAAAATACTACACATACTGACCATTCAAGACTATTCAAGTTACTATAATTCCTGGTACTACATAGCCCCTTAACTTCCCCCTTCCCGTCTTACTCAATACATAAATGCCCCAAATTGTCAAACTTTAAATTATTAAAAAACAATAAAAACCCCAAAACATATACAATTATGCATTTACAAGCTATTTTACAGACCAAATTAAACTTCCACAATAAACAAATGTTTAGACACAATATGTAAAAGTCCTTTAATTAATGCTCAAACAATTTGGTTTCAGAAAAACACTGCAAATACCCAGTCAGTCTGAACAATGCTACAAAATGGAATCAAACACTTAAACAGAAAAAAACGAATGTCAAACTAAAACAGACGATCACTGAATTTAATTTATGGGTCCAAAACATACATAAATATATATGCTATAAAAGCACAGCTTCAGAAAATAAAAGTACAATATATACAGGCATTAGGATAAATGTACATTTTAAAATGTTGGTTAAGATCTGATTTCTAAAAAGATGGAACAGTGACAAAAGGACACCTGTTCAAAAAAAAAAAAAAATCATCTTGGAGTTGTCCTATTGTTTAGAAAAGTTTTGGAAGCTGACGTAACCTGCCAAGATCCAGAAAATTTCCAACAGATCCCTGAGTTTCCGAGTATGAAGAGAGTTTTTGGTTATCGGACAAAGAAACACGCCGCTGTGGAAGGAGTTTTGGACCATTCTCCTTCTCTGGGCTTGCCTTATGATGGTTTAGAAGCTGCATTTTGGGTCGCAAGTCTCGTATTAACTGACTTTGGGAGTCGCGAGGAGATACAAGGAGATGGGGAATGGATTCAGGCTGCTTGTTAGCTATGTTTTTTAGAATAAAACCAGAAACAATTTCTCTGTCTTTCCCTACATTTTCAGAGTGATTAAGTGGGAAGGAGCACCCAAGAGCAGAATCGGTCTGTATCTGAGCCTTCTCACCAGCTTCATCCTCTTCACTGCTGCTCCCACCTTCAATCAGTCCATATTTCTTCATGTACATGCAAGTGGCTAATGACATGTTGCTGGGGGACAATACACTCAGGCCAATGCTGCTCTTATCCAGGGGAGTCTTTCCAAAAAGCACAGCACCAGGGTTCGATTGAACTCCTGGTGTCTGACCTCCAAGCGAAAGACGGGATAGCTGAGAGTCACTGAGGTACTTTAGTGCGATGGCATTGGCCTCCAAACTCAGATCAGCCCCACCACTCAGGCCTAAGATGCTGGTCCCAACCGGCTCAGAAAGAGCCAGTCTCGGAATTACTGCTTCGGGGTTTATGCAAGCCAAGGTGCTGGATAAAACAAACGGATAACATTGTATACAGTGTCAGTAATCACATAAGCATAAGTCTATTTTAACATAACTTGTGATGCAAAGTGTACATAAACTTCTTGTTTGATACATTACCCTCTTATTGCTTCACTACATCAACTGTATTTAAAGGTAAGAGGAAAAATATTACTTTTGCCCCAAATTATATTTACCTGGCACTCTCAACAGTGGTGCGGCAAGCCTTTAGTGAGTGAGAGTCCAGCTCCATGGTCACTCCAAGCTGGTGCAGCTGTTTAAGTGTTGCACAGAACACCTGATCCTTCTCTAAAACAGAGGCTCTCTCTTCTAGGCTCTGCTCATTGGGTGTGGGTTTATTTGAAGAATACCTTGGTGACAAACTTTTTAGGTGACGAGGACTATGCACATCTTCTTCCACTATTACATCTGCACTCACAGAATCTTGGAGACGACTGTTCACTTGACCCTGCAAAAATAAAACACAGTGATGAATTTATACAGATAAATAAATGTCTGCAAATCTATTTCTAAAAGAGCTTTTTGAAGCTAGATTTCTAGAAAACAGTCAGGCTACACTTGATTAATATGAAACATCATTGTGGTGCTACAGAGTACACATTGTCATTCAACACTTACAAAAATGTTCTTAAATGTCTTACCAGTAGCTCTTGGTAAAATTTCTGATCGTGTGTTTCCACATCTTCACTGACATCCTCTCTTTCTGGAGATTGAGAGCAGCAATACATACTAGCACTCTCTCCTAAGACAGGGCTTTGAAAAGAAGGCATCCCTTCATTTGAATGTGCACTGGAAGAAAAGCAGAAGCACGTATAGCCAAACATTTACTAGATATTGTACTTCATATTACTCTGAGAAATATTCCAATGGCTTTTCTGTGAAATATTATGAGTAACCTTCCCAGACTGGGGTTAAGCTTAGTCCTGGACTATTAGTCCTTCTCCAAAAATTTGATTATCGTGAAAAGGTAGATTTTTCCATTCCATTTTTAGTTTTATTGTTGATACTGCTTGAATTTGCTCAAACTTGAAATTAAATATTCTAATAACTTGAGCTATATTTCTGTTTTTCATATGCTATACTAATCAAAAAGTAAAACAAAAAGGCTTGAAATGTAACTATATGCATTGAATATAAAAGTATGACAGTTTAAATTTTTTTTATTAAAATTGTGAACACAAATTTTTTTCATGACATTCAAATTTTTGTGCGGAACTGTATGTCTTCTAAGTCTAGGACTAGGCTGAATTTATGTCTGGGAAACTGTCTTCATGTAAAGCAATGCAGAATTAACACTGAACTGTAATGTAGATGGACCCACCACTTATAGCTGTGAAAATAATAATAAAAAGAAAATAGTAACCCTTATAATGTGGACACACAAAGGAGCTTATCATACTTGTCTTGTGCTGATCTTGTAGAACGGAGAGAAGTTTCTGGGTTGTTGTCCTCTCTACTCTGGTGGAACTCTCCAGAGAGAAGTCTTGAGGAACCTGTGCTGCCATCATCATGACTGGTCTGCCACGGAGCCTCAGAATTACTACCAAGACACTGCCCATCATGTGTGGATTCTTCACCAGGACCACTCCAAAATAAACTGGCACCTTCGATAATAATTACACAAGCAGATTGGCTATTCTCTACACATACACATTAAACCCATTAGTCATTTTTATTATAGCATATTTTTCATGCCCGGAACACTTTTGAAGAGGACGCAGAAATTTAAGACAATACAGCTAATGGCATTATACTCAGTACCTGTTCCTACTGCAATGCTGACACTTGTTTTCTTTTGGGGCTCAGAATACGCTGATGTTTGAATGGCTTGCTCCTGCTGATGTTCCACTGCTGATACTTGTGTTGGTTCAGACACTTTAATCTGGGCATCAAGAAGTTTCTGGATCTAAAAGAATAGTATGGATAAAGACTTCATATGAACACATGTAACATCAATTGCAGAAGTAATAGCATGAGAATGAACCATAGGACTGAGACTGCTATAAAATCTTTTCAGCCACACAGACAAGGGTTTTATGACTCCAAACTGCCAAAAGTACGAAATATACCTAAAGTCCGGGTAAAATATTTCATGTTCGCAGGGTTTTGGGGGTAAGCTAGAAAGTCGATTTCAACAAACTCAAGACTTCAGTCATGATGTCATCTGTGTAGCCGTACTCTCTGAGCACTAAAACCGTGTCATTTTCTCTGAACATTGTCTCATTCGTTCTCTAATCAAACACTCAAACAAGGCTGTCAAAAAAAAAATGTCTTCCTCATGTGTTATATACACACACTGTATGACATGGACAAAATTCAGACCAATCTGTCTACTAATGTATTAGCTACTAATGTATGTATTTCACTTAGTGGAGTGAAAAACACGAGCAATTCTATTTAAACAAACCTGGGCCTGTAGTTGCTTCAGCTGCCGGTCCTGCTCCATCAACATCCTGTAGGCATCTGCAGGAAGAAGGCCCATAACCCCCTCTACTGGTGTAACTGGAACAGAACTAGGTTGGCCGGTACAGCCCGACTGGATTTGGCAACACTGGGACTGGCAAGCTGACACTGGTTGCTCTAAAGAACCACTGTTGGTACTGGCACTGGAGATACATGGCACATGTGATTGAGAACAGTGAAGGGGAGCACTGATGTGGCAGGCTGGGCTCTTGATAGGGGAAACGTGGTGGCCCAGAGACTGGCGTGTGGGAGATAGATAACAATCTGGATGAGGGCTGCTTTCTGATGGACAATGGGTAGGGTTGCTAGAAGCCACATGCAGATGAGCAGGGTGGACTGGAGTCCCTTGCCAGGTGTTATTCTGATACACAGGCATGTGCCCATGATGGCTGGAGCAGCATTTGCAAGTGTTGACGGCAGGGTTGGAAGCAGGGGTGCTGTGAAAGGGCCTCTGCTGAGAAGGATGTAGCATAGGGGTTTGATTGGGAATTACAGAAGCTTTTCTAGAGCTGCTGTGACTTGATTTTGGTGGACCAGAAGGAGACGTTAAATGAGGGTGGGGAGCATTAGGTCTCATCATGTGCTGGTGGAATGAACCATCTGGAGAGCAGCTAGTCTTAGAAGAAGAGGATGATGAAGATGAGGATGATGAACCATTGTTGGATCTTCGAGTTGTAGGAGGAATGGACTTCCGCCCCATTAAAGGCTTTGGTGTTTGAGGTCCTGATGTGGGCTGTGGTCTTGCAGCCTTTGACTGGGACAGTACTGGTGTCAGTGGTCTCCTGATAGAAGGTGGTACAGCCATGCCACTCTGAATTGATAGTCGTGGTCCAGGCTGCTGATTACTGTTTCTACTGCTCCTTTGATGAGAACTTGACTGGGCAGGATGAGAGTGGTCAAAAGAGTCCATCTTTCTATCAAGGAAGCTGCCGTCTGCTACCATAGAGAGCTCAGGTACTGAGGGTTGGACTTGTCTCGTCTAGGGAAGAAAAAAAAAACTTGATTTGATTGACATGTAAACAAAATATAGGTCTTGAACTGAACTCAAGTAAGCATGCTAGGTACTTGATACAAAAGTAAAGCATAACTTAAGGAATAAAATGTCTAAGACCTGTTGGCCAACGGGATGAGGGTTCGGAGAAGGCCGTGGTGAAAGATCCTCATCTTCTACTCCAGAGTCATGGTCACTGGCAGGCAGTTTGTTCTGGGCCGAGGCTGCTGATGCAGCTCTAGTACTCCTGATCAAAAATGTATATATTTACTGGTTTATTGCAACTAAAACACATGCAGAAAAAACATTCCATCAAGTCAGTGTAGTGTAGTTTCAGTACTGGGATATTTCCCCCTCTCTCTGACTAGACTGACCACAGTAACACTAAAATGTGGAGCTTGACAAAAATCTATAAGCATTCTCTTATTATTTAGATATGATGGATCTACAACACTTTTATTCATCTGTTATTATTCGATTATTTATAAAATTTACTGTACCTTGGCTCTGCTAAGCGAGATAACACTTCTCTGAAAAGCTCAGCCTCCTTGCTCTGGTTTTCAGCACCAAGCTCAAACAGCAGGGAACGTCCCTCTGATAGTTCTACATTCTGTCCACATAAACAGAAAAACATTATATGATCATTACACAAGATCAATTGATATTACTTATAGGTGTCCCCCTGTATCTACAAATATATGTTTTAGTGCTACACCTTTTTTTTAAACAAATTCAGCATTCTGGAGATATTCATCACATTTATAACCCACCATTCTGTAAATATATAAATTAAAATACATGCAACTTATTTTAACAGAAATGGAAATTGTGTCTTCATTGAGAAAATTACATAGACTGATACACTACACCAACATACCTTGTAAAGTGTGACAGATTCAGTGTTGGTAAGAAGCTGAACGTTGAGGTCAATCAACCCTCCACGCAGCTTACACTGGTAGAATTCAGGCTCTCGGTGAGTGAGAGAGTAGAGAACCACTAGGAATGAATCATTCTCCGACATCACTCTGAAAAACAAGCAATGAAATCATATACAGGCAGAAATCTAACCATGGCCTAACTCTTGACAGTAAAATTAAAAAGAAAAACTTCAGATTTATTTTCAAAGGTCATTTAAGACAGTATTTTACCTGTCATGTAGATGAGAGGAAATGACTGCTAGCCCTAGAGACAAGATGAACATATGGGCACAACACTCACCTGTCCTGGAGGGAGGAGCTGTACAGGTACCTAAGACACCACGCCCACACCACAGGATTATGAATGTGGGTAACACCACTCAGCCATCTGTCACAAAAGACAGTAAATCCATCAACCTTCACCAACCATGCACACATCTGTGACAAGAAGTTAATTAATGGAGATTGAATTACTGCACAATTAAACAGTCCTATTAAAAAGAAAAAGTAATTAAAACCCTTAAATGGCAAAATCAAAATCCAAAACCTAGAACTACTTTGATATTCAAAGTATCAGCAATGCTAGCTTATAAGCTAGACAGAAGCCATGAGTACTGCAAGTGAGTAATAGGATAATAGCTCATTATTAGTTAATAGCCTACACTGAAATACAATAGATTATGAAAGAAAATTAAACTCTTAGTTTTAAAAACGAATGAAAACATTTAGAAAAGTTGTCTTCAGGTTCAACAGGTGATCACCACGACTTGTTCAGTTAAATAAACATTTATCTCTCTCAAATACTCAAATCTCTCAAATAGAACTGAAGGTACTTACACTCCAACGAGAGGGAGCATATAGACCTTGGGGTCGGACTCCAGCACAAGTAACAGTTTACGAGTTTGGTCCATGGTCAGAAATCTAGACAGGCAGACAAACAAAATGAGACTAAGGTCATATTAAACTAAAATGGCAATTAAAAGAAAACTGGTAACACCAACATTAATCTCACTGCTAAATATATATATATATATAGCAGTGAGATTAATGTTGTATATATATATATATATATATATATATATATATATATATATATATATATATGTACACACACACAGGTAGTCCCCGGGTTACGATGTTTTGTGGTTACGATACATCTCCCATTTACTGTATAAAGCCTTTTTTCGTGTTTGGTGTGCGCGGCGGAAGAATACACGGTTACGCGGGTGTTTCCTTTCATTATTAAACGTATTTTATGTGTGTTTTTTTGATAATTAATGTGTTAGGATAGGTGTTATGATAGGATAAGTGCTTACAGTATGTTATTTATGTACAGTATTTACGTATGTTCCAACAAAATTCGGTTTACGACGCGAACGTAGGAACAGATCAACGTCGTAACCCGGGGACTACCTACCTACATGTATATATGTATGTATGTATATATACACACACACACACATACACACACACAAATTATACACTGCTCAAAAAAATAAAGGGAACACTTAAACAACACAATGTAACTCCAAGTCAACCAGACTTCTGTGAAACCAACCTGTCCAGTTAGGAAGCAACACTGACTGTGAATCAATTTTACCTGCTGTTGTGCAAATGGAACAGACAACAGGTAGAAATGAGAGGCAATTAGCAAGACAACCCCTATACAGGAGTGGTTCTGCAGGTGGTGACCACAGACCTTTTCTCTGTTCTCATCCTTTCTGGCTGATGTTTTGGTCACTTTTGCATTCTGTCAGTTCTCTCACAATAGAGGAAGCATGAGGCGATGTCTACAATCCACAGAAGTTGCTCAGGTAGTGCAGCTCATCCAGGATGGCATATCAATTAGAGCTATGGCAAGAAGGTTTGCTGTGTCTGTCTGCACAGTGTCCAGAGCATGGAGCAGATACCAGGGGACAGGCCAGTACACCAGGAGACATGGAGGGGGCCGTAGGAGGGCAACAACCCAGCAGCAGGACCTCTACCTCCTCCTTTTTGCAACAGGAGGAGCAGAGCCAGAGCCCTGCAAAATGACTTCCAGCAGGCCAATAATATCCATGTTTTTGCTCAAACTGTCAGAAACAGACTCCATGAGGGTGGTATGAGATTTTGAGTATGATTCCAAATCCAGACCTTCAAGGGGTAATAATTTTGATTTACATTGACATATACAGTGAGGAAAATAAGTATTTGAACACCCAGTGAATTTGCAAGTTCTCCCACTTAGAAATCAAGGAGGGGTCTGAAATGTTCATCTTAGGTGCATGTCCACTGTGAGAGACATAATCTCAGAGAAATAATCTGGAAATCACAATGTATGATTTTTTAATAATTTATTTGTGTGTTACTGCTGCAAATAAGTATTTGAACACCTGTGAAAATCAATGTTAATA
>BRDA01010428.1:348-12237 GCA_036984385.1 Crenuchus spilurus
AAAAAAAAAAAAAAAAAAAAAAAAAAAAAAAGGTCGGGTGCTTTTTAGAGGGTCGGGCGGGGATGATCACCAATTCTTTTTTTTACTTGGCCTAATGTCAATGTATACAGAATGAAAAATATAATCCCTGACATTTCATAAACAAAAAACATGTCAATATCATAAAAAAATCAAAGTAATTAGACAATATTTGATGAACCTTTCCACCTTCCATAAAATGTGCTTGTTCCTATGGCAGCCATGTTGGAGAGAAGGAAATGTGAGGTTTTCAGCAACCAAACTAATCATATTACATATCATTAGAAAGCTCAGGATGTCCACTTTATAAGACATGAATTTATAGTGACTCAAAAACATAAAGAGTTCTGTATGTAAAAGTAATGTCCATTACAAAGGATGTAAGCCTATGGGTTGGTCAGGAGGGTCAAACTGCAATGAGCCAGATTATGCACTACAGAGCAGGTCCCCCACATGTGGGCAGCTATGATTAAAATAGCTTTAGTAGAATCCCTGGTGCATCCAGACCACTAGGTGTCAGTATAATGGCTGTTTCATAACATCAAGAAGCTGCATAGGTACATAATACAGATTGTAACATTATATCACTGATTTTTCTGTTTTACTCTATCCACGACATAATTTACAGGAACGTTTACTCCATGGACATCAAACATCTGTTGGAGATTAAAGCAGAACTAAAATGTAAAGGTTTTCTTGAACCTCTTCACGAGACCAATCTGAAGTTTGCAATGGCAAATATTGATGGGCTGCCTGCCATGATGAGGATGAAAGCAGAACTATTGGTGGAGGGGGAAGAAAAATTGCTCATATTCACTGCCGGTCAGCCTCAGCTGCGCTTTGTAGTGTTGCATGATCATGAAGGGCCCAAACTTTACCAAAAAGTGACAGTCGACAGACCTTTGGAAAAGATGGACATTAATGATGCCTACTTTGTTGGCCATAGTTGTTCTTATAATACTCCATGTATTTTGCAAGCTCGAAATATTTTAGATTCAGAGAGGCCTAATATAGAAATTAAAGTCATTTGTAAAGAGCTGAGAATAACATTCTCATCCTCAGTACCAGAATACACTTATGTGGTGCCAAGCGTGGACTAATGTGTCTAACATTGTATTCTGTGGTCATGTACCACCAGAATAAATTTCTTTCAGACTTTATTGTCAGTGTCAAGGAAGCTATGTTGGACTCCTGAAATAAAGTGTTACTGAAAATAAGTGTTTATGTTGCAAAAAAGAGCAGAAAAGTTAACATCTTTATATGTATACAAAGCGAGTAATATAGAGTGTAATTGTGGCATTATATTTGTCTTTATTTGTATTTTTCCTACATTTGTTTCATGCATTCCCACTTCTCCTTCTGTGATCATAATTTTGAAACATTGCATTACCGTTTATGATAGCAAATCTAAATTTGTAAACACAAATGTTCAGTATTTTGTGGATTAAAGCTATGCTACACTATACCCTACTTCGTTATTTCTGTATTCATTTATTTGTTCAGTTTTACAAAGCTGTAAATATTTATATTTGTATCTATACAAGGTGTATCATTATTATTGAAATAGCATTAGCATGTCTGAATGTAGTGTATCCTCCTTAAAATATATCACATGTAACATTAACATGCAAGTGGGTTCAACAGGTAGGTTAGCTAACTTTGAACTGTTTCCCTAAATTGTCATTAAAAGGGTTGTGCCAGTTTACCTCTGGAAAATGATACTTGTGTGCAGTGGTCACATAAGCATAATTTAAAAATTTTTATTTTTTCTCTTATATTCCTCCCAGTGTGTTTAAGTAACCAATCGAACTGGCCCTTCACTGGCTCTTGAAGTATCTTTCAGTACTGATGCTGAGTTGATGATGAATTAATGCACCTGCCTGACACTGTCCCACTTGTATAAAAGGTTTTATTTGAAGTCAAGGCAGCATCATATCGAGTCCCTATGAACAGATCATGGGGATATCTGATGGTCTCCTCCCAACAGGGCTAATAAGCTTCTATAGAATCTTTATTTGCTGTTAAGTAAGAACATCTCCCGTATCTCCTAATAAGATGGTAGATCATTTACATGAGGACAAAATACTATTTTTTTTCTTGGAAACCTAAATTCCCAGAATTGACATCCTAGAGTCCCATCCCTGGTTCTGGTGGTTCGGCTGGCAAAAGCCTAACCCAGCCAACATTACTTAACAGTGCTGAGACAGAATGCCATCTTACCCACCTGGAAATAGCATGGCCAATTTTGCTGTCTCTGGCTTGGCTGCTGATGGCAAGCAGCATGATTTAGATTTGAACTTGCAATCCTCAGATCATAGTGGACAACACTTTAGTCTGCATGGCCACATGGGGCACCTTAAACATCATACAGTATTTCATCTTTATCCACATCTTGTGCTTTACAAAGCACTGTCAATATACTCAACAATACTCAGCTGTAAATAGCTGTTGAAAAGTGTAAATGCAGCAAATGCAACATGGAAATGTGCTGCAGTATTTGTAAAGGCTGATTCATACTTTTGTGTGATTTATATGATACACAAATGTTCTTGTACTTGTCTGTCCACATACTTGACCATAATGTGAGCAATATGCACTGGAGCTGGCAGCACCCTAAACAGAATGTGCAGTAAACAAACAAAGAAGAAGGTTTATAAAGTCCTGTCCTGCTGTCTAGAGAATGACTAGAGCAGAAATGGATGCAATAAGGGATAATATACAATAGTTAGTTCATCAAACTCTTAGTTCATACATGCTACCAAAACCACTGACAGCAGACTGGAAATGCACAATAAACAGAAACACACAGATACATGATACAAAGCAGCCAGGCTGATATTCAGTATCGTGCTTATTTTCACACTTGTTTTTGTTCACGTCATGTTCTTTGGGTTCAGCACCTTCAGCACTGCTAGATTGCCAATCAGTGTTCACTTGATGCACAGTTTAAGCCTCTGCATGCTATGCATGACCATAAACCCCTTCTCACATCATGTGTAGAGTATTGAGGGTCATTGCAGAATTGGAGGACAATTTAGATGTCAACACTTTTGAAAAATGAACCAGTTGTCTGTTATGTATTTAATAAAATAGTTAATGAACCTTCAAATAATTTGATTTGTCCAGCTCAGGCATCAGAGGTACATTTTATATCAAATGTTTGTTTTCTGCTATTCTTGGCACAACCGTTACCAATACTCAGGAAACTGAAAAAAGTAGATTTCAAAATATTGTTTAATAAATCATTAAGTAAAGAAAGTCACATTAACACTGAATACTTATATCATATTGGATATTACTTGACATTAATTTAAGCAGCTTTTGAAATCATATTTTGCCCAATTTTTCAATTGTCACACTTTTTTTTATTTCTGTATTGATTTCCAAATATTTACTCAAATACATTGCACATTTCATTCAGACTCTTAAAAGGATGATAGCCTAAACCCTTGTGAGTTTTGAATATTAGAATTAATTTATGATTGAAGTTAATTTGAATAAAAATTATGCTGTAACAGGGTTGAACTTAGACCAGCAGCGCTGTGCAAAGTAACAGGGTTGAAAGTAACTTTTGATTAATATGTGACAAAAAATACTCAGGAACACAACTCAGGAGGGTTGTTTAATAATGTTTTACTTTGCTTGTACATGATATAGTTGATCTAACTCAGAAATATGTCCAGACTTTGTTAGAGTGATTTTACTGTGCTTAAGTAGGATTTTTCAGCACGTTTTCCAGCTCTGTAGTTTTCACAGTGCTAATGTTATAAGCGTTCAATATTTGTAGCAGTAAAGTACAGATGTATTGAAGTAAAATTCAAGGATCAAACATAATTTAGCCACCAAATATGTTTTCTACAATATTTTGGGAAAAGAAATGATCATCCATCTGAATTCTGCATATTATCTCTACTCTAACACACCTGATTTATATTTATGTCAGCTGGTTCAGGTCAGATTAAGAAAATTAGGAGCCAGTCTCACAAATCTTACACAAAACACGATTTACACCATCTCATGATAATATTAATCTAATTAACCCCAGGAACCCCAAAAAACCCAATACCAGAAAATATATTGTTTTATTTGATCCAGCCTAGATAAGACAAAGTTAATTACAAGAATATTTAGAAAAGTTATTAACATATTTGTATACTATTAGAAGTAACAAGATGTAACTCACATCTAAAAATGTCACCTTATTGTCCTGTCTTTTGTATTCAAATATATAAATAAAATTAATGTCATGTTAAAAATAATTTCTGTCATATATTCAGTTCCTGTGTTCAACAGGGTCCTGTATCTATTGTTCAGTGCTGTTTTGTCTTCTCAGCTATTCTGCCATGATGGCGGAAACATTGATACCTTTGAATACCCACTACACATTAGGATATATTCTTCATAAGATTTGTTATTAACAGGTTCTGAAATAATTTCAACTATTTCTTGATTTCCCTGTATAATGAATTTGCAGCTCTGTTTAGGACCACCAGGGACAGTGAGATATGTGTTTATGAGATGTTTGAGTCCTTCAATCAACTCTCTACAATTTGCTTTCTCATTCTCCATCCAGCATTTCTTTTCCATTAAACCCTTTACAGTGACTTGATCAAGCTTAAATTGACATTTGGTTTTGAATGTCAGCATGTTCTCTGGTGTATCCCTGATAGTGTAAGTGATTGAAAATCTGTTGCATACGAATCTAAATGCTTGTAAATTGTTTGTATTAGCTTTCTCTCTAGCATGAGCAAAACAACACTGAACCTCGTTTTGGCAGGAATGCATGCTGAAGTGGATGTTCTTGATGTCTGATGCTTTCACTTCTTTTTCACAGCCAACACGGCCCTGACCATTCTCAGAAGTTACAGTGTAGATGATCTCATTGCAGTCCCCAATTCGGACACACTGCCATTCACCTTTTACCAGTAGGCTCATAGTACTGCTCAGGGGACTGTGCCTGAAGATGCCCTCAGCAAAGTCCAGGTTTGAGAGCAGAACATTGTCCTTACAAGCCTTCTCTTTCAGTTGACTCTTCACAGCCAGTATGCCTTCTGTGTCAGGCTGGAAATTAAATATCCTAAAAAGAATTAAAATGTCCATAATTATCAACAAAGAAATTGCTAGAACATTTATCACTAAGGAAAACAGTAGCTGAGTCCTGGAGTAGTTGATAAAAAGATTTTTTAAAAATACAGATACAGATATACTTTATTAATCTCTAGTGCTAAATTAGGTCCCAGCCTCTGCTGGCAGGGCAGCCGTTAACAGTTCCAACCTTAGATTTTGAGATGAGGAGTAATCATTTGTGTGTATTTTCATTGCCCATGTGCTTGAGTTTATGTTTTTATGTCTTGTCCGTGTCTCCACGTGCTTGTGTTATCCTTTTTACATCAAGTCTCTGTGTCTCCGTCCTACTCATGTCATCTTGTCTAATAATGTTCTGTCTCATTTAATACCCCAGCCCTGGTTGTTATTTCCCCATTGGTTAAGTTTGTTATTTAAGCTTCCACATGTCTCTCGTCCTTGGTCAGTCATTGATTATTTCTATTGTTCATATGTTTTCCTACAGTTCATGTTTATACATTATTCTTCATGTATGTCACTATATCGCCACAGCTTCACCTTTGATTTGGTTTTGGTAATGCCAGTTTTTGTTTAGTTGTGTTCTTTAAAAAAACCTGTGTTTGGATCTCACCACTGCATACAGAAGCTTATTGGCTTCTGCCATGTTTTCTTAAGTGTGCAGATGGGGATGAGGGTGGAGTAACGAAACACTGAGAAGTGTTTTAAAAAATGACTGAAGGAGATCAGTGTAAATGTAGACCTTACCTCCAATAAATATTTGCTTATTTATTCATAGTATTTTTTTTTTTCATATTCAGTGTATTTTACAGTTTATTTGTACAGTATTAGGAAGAAAAAGTACTACAGCACCTGTTATTGTTACAATAACAAATTAATGTTTGCTGAATAATTTAGCATTTTTTATTTCAGTTTAGTGCTTCTGGTTGTTTTTGCACTAATATTAAGATATGAGATAAGTTATGATAAAATACAATTAACCCACCAAAAGCTATATGATACTGCACTGTACTGTACTGTACTACTATACTATACAATACTGTCCTGTACTACACTATGCTAAACTGTACTACACCATACTATACTATACTGTAAAACTGTACAGTGATTAAGAGCAGGTCTACATACTGTGACATAATGTAAGGTGTGGTCAGGCCTCTTTAAGGAAGTATCAGTCAAACAGACAAACCTGTTAACACAAAAATAAATAAAACAGAGGCACAACAACCTCAGTTTTAAATCATAATTCACAGACATGCAAGATTATTTGTTACTGAACATTTTCACAATAATATTTCATTATAAAATTGGGTATTGAAATGTTAGTTTTAAAAAAATCACATATGATGTAGCTGTAAAATTTAATTAAAACTAAATAAAAAAATTAAAATGTATTTTATGCCTTTTACTGTTAAAAGCATGATAACATGTTCCCAGCATCTTCATGCACAAAATGTACAATCATAACACACATATATACACATATACATTACACAATCATTTGTTCTCATTCTGAATATAAATCAATCCACACAGGACTGAAAAACTGATAGCTGGATAATCATACCACTGCTGAGGATGTCCTGTAGTCCAGTGATGGCTTTGTTTTTCTCCTTTTTGAGGGAAATAGCCACAATCCTCTTAAAAGTACAGCAGGGCAACATTGGTTCTGAGCTCAGTTTCATTTCCTCAAAAGTGGCTTAGTTTCATTCCACTGAAGCACTGCCCCCTTTTGTCTCCTCCTTCTTTAAATAGACTGCAGAGTATATACAGAAATATATATATACATGTTCACTGTACTCAGTGGGGGTTGAAATTGTGGAAATCTTGACTGGGGATTGAAGCAGACTGAAAGGTCAATATTCAAATGTAAGTGTTTCAATCATGTGTAATACTGATAATGTAATTGGTCATTTGTATATAAAATATGAAATTAGATAGCCAGTCAGCCTCTACCTGATCATTCTTTTACATTTGAGGCATTTAGCAGATGCTCTTATCCAGAGCGACAGTTGGGGATTAGGTGTCTTGCTCAAGAGCACTTCAGTCATGATCAGCCTGGGGATCGAACCAGCAACCTTCCGGTCACAAGACCAGATCCCTAACCACCAGGCCACAGCTGCCCCATCATGGGTTGGTTTCTGACTAACCAGAATTTTTCTTCCAAAAACAATTTCAAATTTTCAAGGATACTGACGTTTGACATAGACAAAGAGTCAAGTGTAAGCTTCTGTCAGTTTATTGGTTGGGAAAAAAAACAGATCAAAAAGCTCTTTTTTATGTTGTAAAGTAAAGAGGATGAGAGGAAATTATTACATTTCTGTAGCTGTTGAAAAAAAAGTGTCCATCACAGAAGAAGTCTTTTTGGCTATTGACTTAGATAAGAGCCTCGGGCATCAGGCATTGCCTCCCATCGCGCCATCCTCGTCAGACTCCTAATATGTTTTGAAGATGATGCCCCAGTTGTGTATTTTGTGATATGTGTATGATCCACTCTTTTATTACACAGAAAAACACAACTGGACATTGTTTTTCTGTGCTATACACATTAATAATATAGGCTTAGATTACAATTTTTTTTGTCATTTTTTTTCTTAAAACTGATGAAAACTACAGTATCAGTACTAACATCCAGAACATGCTGATGCTTCTTAGATACAGAACAAAATGTCACAGAGAAGAAACTCTCTTATTTGAATTATTTCATGCAGAACTGTTAAATATTATTTTATTTAAAATATATATTAAATATTAAGGATATAGGCAGTGTGAAACAATTAGAAACGTACAAAATCTTAAAGTGATGAAAAAGTGAGATAGCCCTCTTTTACTGAACAAAAACATCCTGACTTTAGTTACACTTTCAGGAAAAACAACTGGCTTCCACATGGATGATGGACAGGGGTTTTATCCAAATGTGAATGATGGAGGGTGCTACTACATGACATCTGCGTTGCTGCTATGCATATGCAGTGTACATTGTGCCAGCAATTATATAGTTAACAGAGTATTTTTTTTACTTTCTTATTTTTATGTGGAAGAGACAGAAATATGTAGTGGTCAACACTATTGTTTAATACTACAATGTTTCTAATGAATTATTCAGCAGATATGAACACAATATAATAGAAGTAAACCTTGCACTGTGCTGTATTGTATAGAACAGAAAGAAAATACTTATCATAGTACTTGATCTGTCTAATATAATATAATATAATATAATATAATAACATCTAGCAACCTGTTAACTCATATAGATCATTTGGAACCATTCAACCAGATATATTTACTAGATCTATATACATAAATATCCAGATAAATTAGCACTTAAAGCCATTTTCCCAAAAGATCTTCACATATAGGCAAATAGGCAACAACTGAATAACAGCTACTGATTCTTAACAGAGCATTTACACAGTGGATAAACACAGTAGAATTCACTGAAAACTGGTGCTTTAAACTTATATAATATGTTTTATTCATTTGTAAATGACTGAAGCATTTTAATTATGTATATTCATTGCACCATCATTGTTTTCAGTAATCTCTGTGCTGTGACCTCTTTACTCATTAGTCATACTCCCACAGGTCAATGTCCTGCACTCTGTGACTGTGAGCTTGGTTCTGGCCATCAGTAAAGATATAATGCTGTTTACTATAGTAATCACACCTTCCACAGACCAGCTCAACCATCTCTCCATCACTCTGGAGAACAACACGACTGTTCTCCTCCTGATACTGACTGTAATGGAGCAACAGGTGCTGGAAGCAGGCCAGTAGGCCTTTACTCATGATCCCAAACCTCTCCAGATGTGTCTTTAGCTCCAGAACCCTCTCCATGTTCAGCATCTTGCCCAGGTAGACCCTGCGGCGTGGTTGGATGATCAGGCTGCGCTGAGGCTGCTGAGTAGTGTAAGTTAGAAGTAAGTCTCCACAAACAATTTTTAGCTCCAGGTCACTCAGGCCTGCAGGGTTTGTCTCAGCCTCGTTGTTCAATGCTCGTCTTGCCTGGTCCATGCAGCTCTCCAACTCATCCTGACAATGATGTCCAGCAAAGTGGCTATTGTTCAAGCAGGATGGTGCAAGGCAGGAACCAACCTGAACCTTCTGGTGGAGCTCAGGACCTTTGGGACCCAGACGGACAGTGTAGAGCAGGATGGGTGTTCCTGCAGTGAAACGCACTAACTGCCTCTCACCCTCCAGAGTAAGGGATACATCACGACGTTTAGATGCAGGGAAGGCCTCCAGGGTCTGGATGGCAAACTCCAGGTTGGTCTTCATGTTTGAGTCAAGAAGCCCTTCCTGACGAAGTTTAACCTTTGCCAACAGCAAACTTTCCAGGTCTAAACATGGCAGTGTGAAGTTTTTTCTGCAGGAAATGAGAATTTTTCAGTCATCTCACATTTGCTTTAACATGGCAATGCAAATGTGTCCAACATTTGTGAGTCAAAAAAATGGTTCACTCAAAATTTGGGTTTATGCAATATTCCACTTGTATAGATAAGTAATGCATTGTGATTTTACTGAATAATTGTGGAAAATATGCTAAACCAATACATGCATTACTTTGCAACAACAGCTGATGACAGCTGATATATTGAGGTACTTTGACAAAAAGTGATATAAATCAAAATTGTACCTATGTTAGGTTTGTCAATGTTAGGTATAGTAGGACCTTGGACAGCAAGTTTAAATAAAGCATACAGTATCTGTTCACTTGTATTATTAACTGTTATTATAGAGTATTGATTTAAATGTTTTTTAAAACAGCTTTAAAAAAATTTTTGGGAACAATGTGAGAAGTTACAAACCGGATTCCAAAAAAGTTGGGACACTAAACAAATTGTGAATAAAAACTGAATGCAATGATGTGGAGATGGCAAATGTCAATATTTTATTCGTAATAGAACATAGATGACAGATCAAAAGTTTAATCTGAGTAAATGTAACATTTTAAAGGAGAAATATGTTGATTCAAAATTTCACAGTGTCAACAAACCCCAAAAAAGTTGGGACAAGTAGCAATAAGTGGCTGGAAAAAGGAAATTGAGCATATAACGAACAGCTGGAAGACCAATTAACACTAATTAGGTCAATTGACAACATGATTGGGTATAAAAAGAGCTTCTCAGAATGTCAATGTCTCTCTGAAGCCAAGATGGTAAGAGGATCACCAATTCCACCATTGTTGCGCAGAAAGATAGTGCAGCAATACCAGAATGGTGTTACCCAGTGTAAAATAGCAAAGACTTTTAAGTTATCATCATCAACCGTGCATAACATCATCAAAAGATTCAGAGAATCTGGAACAAACGTGCGTAAGGTTCAAGGCCGTATAACTCTACTGGATGCTTGTGATCTCCGGGCCCTTAAACGTCACTGCACCTCAAACAGGAAAGCCACTGTGAAGGAAATAACAGAATGGGCTCAGGAATACTTCCAGAAAGCATTGTCAGTGAACACAATCCACCATGCCATCCGCCGTTGCCAGCTCCACCATGCCATCCGCCGTTGCCAGCTGAAACTCTACAGTGCAAAGAGGAAGCCATTTCTAAGCAAGCTCTACAAGCTCAGACGTTTGCACTGGGGCAGGGGTCTTTTAAAATGGAGTGTGGCAAAATGTTCTGTGGTCAGATGAGTCACAATTTGAAGTTCTTTATGGAACACTGGGACGCCATGCCATCCGGACCAGAGAGGACAAGGATAACCCAAGTTGTTATCAACGCTCCGGTCAGAAGCCTGCATCACTGATGGTAGGGGGTTGTATGAGTGCTTGTGGCATGGGCAGCTTGCATGTCTGGAAAGGCACCATTAATGCAGAGAACTATGTTCAGGTTCTAGAACAACATATGTTCCCATCTAGACGTCATCTCTTTCAGGGTAGACCCTGCATTTTTCAACAAGATAATGCCAGACCACATTCTGCAGCAATCACAGCATCATGGCTACGTAGGAGGATCCGGGTACTGAAATGGCCAGCCTGCAGTCCAGATCTTTCACCTATAGAGAACATTTGGTGCATCATAAAGAGGAAGGTGCGACAAAGAAGGCCCAAGATGATTGAACAGTTAGAGGCCTGTATTAGACATGAATGGGAGAGCATTCCTATTTCTAAACTTGAGAAACTGGTCTCCTCTGTCCCCAGACGTCTGTTGAGTGTTGTAAGAAGAAGGGGGGATGCCACACAGTGGTAAAAATGGCCTTGTCCCAACTTTTTTAAGATTTGTTGACACTGTGAAATTTTTAATCAACATATTTCTCCTTTAAAATGTTACATTTACTCATATTAAACTTTTGATCTGTCATCTATGTTCTGTTACGAATAAAATATTGACATTTGCCATCTCCACATCATTGCATTCAGTTTTTATTCACAATTTGTAGTGTCCCAACTTTTTTGGAATCCAGTTTGTAGAAAGGTTATTCTCATTCATTTTCAAACATGGCTCTTCAGGAAACCACAAGTAGTTTGTGGTACCCTTTGTGGTACTGTGTTTTTAAAAGTGTAACAATATAAATAGCATTAGATCAATAGCAAAAATTATATATATATCCTTGTGTGTCCTTGATATTGTTTTCATTTTTTGAGTTGTCAGGAGAGAGAAATTGAGGACATGTACCATCATACTGAGTCTGTTTACCAAATAGTTTTGCCCCATATAACTAATCCAAATAGGGGAGCAGGACTACAGGAAACTGAAATATTGACACCACTCTCAAAGCAGATGACAATATTTCAATCGGTACAAACTTTTACTTACTCTTATTGGAAAGATGTTTGACCTAAGG
>BRDA01010428.1:12247-14747 GCA_036984385.1 Crenuchus spilurus
GTCTGAGCTTGTGGAGCTTGCTTAGAAATGGCTTCCTCTTTGCACTGTAGAGTTTCAGCTGGCAACGGCGGATGGCACGGTGGATTGTGTTCACTGACAATGCTTTCTGGAAGTATTCCTGAGCCCATTCTGTTATTTCCTTGACAGTGGCATTCCTGTTTGAGGTGCAGTGACGTTTAAGGGCCCGGCGATCACGAGCATCCAGTAGAGTTTTACGGCCTTGACCCTTACGCACAGCGATTGTTCCAGATTCTCTGAATCTTTTGATGATGTTATGCACGGTTGATGATGATAACTTAAAAGTCTTTGCTATTTTACGCTGGGTAACACCGTTCTGGTATTGCTGCACTATCTTTCTGCGCAACAATGGTGGAATTGGTGATCCTCTTACCATCTTGGCTTCAGAGAGACACTGACACTGAGAAGCTCTTTTTATACCCAATCATGTTGTCAACTGACCTAATTAGTGTTAATTGGTCTTCCAGCTGTTCGTTATATGCTCAATTTCCTTTTTAAAGCCACTTATTGCTACTTGTCCCAACTTTTTTGGGATTTGTTGACACTGTGAAATTTTGAATCAACATATTTCTCCTTTAAAATGTTACATTTACTCATATTAAACTTTTGATCTGTCATCTATGTTCTGTTACGAATAAAATATTGACATTTGCCATCTCCACATCATTGCATTCAGTTTTTATTCACAATCTGTTTAGTGTCCCAACTTTTTTGGAATCCGGTTTGTACCTCACAGACTGTAAACTCACTTCTGCTGTTCATGTATAACAATTGTACCGTCACTTTAGTATAGATACTGTATATTTATATAGAACCATATACCTCAAACACTAAACTTCACTTCTGCTGCTTATGTAAATACTGTAGATTGTAATGTGTTTTGTAATGTTACTCATGTATAATGACAAAGATTCTCTTATCTCTTATTTTTATTTCAGAAAATAAATTCTAGCTGTTTTGAGTCAATAAGAAATCCGCTGACACTATGACCAGAGGATCGCGAGTTCGAATCCCGGTCAACCTGTTTGCCATCAACAGCCGGGGCCCAAGAGAGCAAAAATTGGCAGTGCTCTCTCTGGGCGGGTAGATGGCGCTCTCACTCTCCCTATCACTCACATATTGTAATGTCTGCTGGCTCAGGCATCTACTGATTGGTCCATTCAGAGCTGGGAATCCTGCGCTTTCTTCCGAGCGCGTTGGCTCCCAAGTGACGGTGTATCAGTGGTAGTTCAAAAAAAAGAAGTGGCCTCATCACACGCAACGGAGGAGGCATGTGCTTGTCTTCACTTTCCTAGAGTCAGGGACAGTGCAAAAGTGATGGGGAGAGTTTTAATGGATGGGCTAACTGGCTACTACTACATTGGGAAGGGGATAAAATTGGCAAAAATGTATTTAAAAAAAAAAAAAAAAAGAAAGAAAGAAATCCACAAATGCTGCTGCTCTAGATACAGAACATTTAGCATCTGGAGCAGCAACATTTGTGGACTTGAAACAGGCATAAAAACAAATAATAATAATAATAATAATAATAATAATAATAATAATAATAATAATAAACTGAGCAGTAATATATACACAGTAAATCTGCCAGTGTTAAATCAACACTATTAGAGTTAAATTAACACTGAGGGTGTAAAAATGTAACACTCTCAGTGTTAATTTAACTCCAATAGTGTTGATTTAACACTGGCAGATTTACTGTGTACTAAAACACTGTGGCTTTAGATATTCTCCTGAAGTGAATGTGATGTAGTGAATCCAGGCCTATAAAGCAATTTCTTTTAGTAAATATGAATTGGATCGATCAGCCAATATGTACTCATGTAGGTTTGCATGCTGCAACAGTACAGGAGTTCCTATGAAAACAAAACAAAACTCTATTGTGTGCATCAGTATGTCAGTAGTATTATTTGCATGGAGGATCATTCTCTGTGACACTGACGTGGTGGTGGTGTACTGCACTGATATGAGTGGATCAGACACAGCAGAGCTGCTGTAGATTATCACTGTTTCCTCACTATCCACTCTATTAAATACACCCACCTTATTGATCCACCAGTAGGTCAGCAGTTGCTATATAGTTTATTTTGGTCAGCAACCAAAACAATCGAGCCAACAGTGGCACTGTGGTGTTTAAAAACATCAGCAGCTCTGCTGTCTCTGATCCACTCAGACCATCACAACACACACTAACACACCACCACCACGTCAGTGTCACTGCAGTGCTGACAATGACCACCATCCAAATTATACCTGCTCTGTGGTGGTCTAAGAGGGTGAAAGGGGCTAATAAAATACAAAGAGAAAGAAAGAAATGGTCTGTAATTGATAAAACAGTGACGTTACTGCATCACTCGTACCTCGTAACTGCTGCTGCTCCAGGGTCAGCGTCTCCAGGGTGTAGGTACAGAACTCCAGGTTCTCCAGGGCCTGTTGTCGTGCCGTCTCGTCCTCCTGCTCTTCCTCCTCCAGCATGGCGCGC
>BRDA01010428.1:19747-29130 GCA_036984385.1 Crenuchus spilurus
CAAGTCATGAACTCTTGACAAGACACAGCTGTTAACCAGTGTTAATTTTGACAGGTGATTTTGATTTAGTTTTAGTCTTAGTCTTCTGACTAAAATGTATATTAGTTTTAGTCAAATTTCAGTCATGTAGTTAGTTAGTTTTAGCCTAGTTTTTGTTGACGAAAACTGAAAACATTTTATACTAGTTTTAGTCAATTAAATGTTTAAAATATTTAATCTAATTTTAGCTGTATTTTTTAGTTTTACTATTTTAAATTAGCACTATTTTAGACTGCTTACTGTAATTTTAATAAAACGATAGTCTTTAATTTTTGTTACATTTAATAACACAATGACATCAGATATTGTGGAAGAAAGTTGGCCCATTTTTCTTTTTCTAAAACAATTTGCGTTTATTTAACTTTTACATGACAAAATGTAGTATGTTGATACAATTTGGTATCAATGTGACTAAACACACATTAACAGCAATCCCTTCACAGCCTCTTAAAAACCAGAAATTATTTATATCTGCATAAATATCCAGTATAACAAACAACAGACATGAGAGAAGTCTGTCCTCTGAGCTTTCTGTCTCAAATGATAAAGGATAGATTAAGAGGGAAAGAGTTGGGTTTCTCCCGTGTGCTTTCCTTTCTTTTACTGGTTTCTGTTGGCGTTGCACTTAATGTGGACTACCACGGCTTACGTGCCTTTCCTCTTCGTTTCGTTATGACTGTATTTAAAATGAAACAGAGGCTGTATGTGTGTGTTACGGCTCCAGTTACACGTGTTTGTGATCTATTTAATCTAAACACCTAAAATAATGATAACGGATTGCACATTTCCCCTTTATACACTGAAACATTCAAAAATGAAACATATCAGATATACATAATCATCACCATTAGCGAACTAGTTAACAGCTAGCTAGCTAGCTACATTAGCTATGTTAGCTTACCTTTTTGTAAAGCTCGTGGTGGTGAGAACTGAGGACCTCTTGAGGTTCGTAGTGTTTTTCCCAGTTATTTTAAATCCACAAACGTTGCACTCCGTTTTGTTTTGTGTGGCAGCGAAAGTGAAATTGTGACCCCGCCAGGGAAAACCACGCCATAGTCACTGGGCAATTTACTGAGATATCGTGTCAATATTGTGTCACTCACATTAGCGACAAAACTTAGCCACTCTGTATTATTTTTGTAAATGAAAGATAACAGTCTCAAATATCTATTGTAGTACATATTTTGATCAAAAACAAAACTTAAATTAACAAAAAAGTTGTTTTGAAAAAAACAAATTAAAAATAATAAAAAAAAGACTTTGGCCTGGTTTTCCCTGGCGGGGTCACAATTACTCCATAAATCGCTTCTATTCCATCAAAGCTGTGGGATTGACGTCAGCACGTTGTGTTGTTAAACTTCACCAGTGTGACTGTGACAGGGGAGCCTTAACGTGCTTTGTTAAAGTCAGACGTGCGGCACCTTTATTTTAAAAAGCGGATTACTGGACAAAAACATTATTTTCGTCCTTCTGAGACATTTTCGTTTTCGTTTTTATTCGTCAATGAAAAGTCTAATACTTTTAGTCATAGTTTTCGTTTAAAAATATTAATTTTTATTTAGTTCTCGTCTCATTTTCGTCGTGAAAAAATAGTCGTCAACGAATATTTTTAGTCATAATTATTGTTAACGAAATTAACACAGCTGTTAACTGAAAGCCATTCCAGGTGACTACCTCATAAAGCTGACTGAGAAAATGCCAAGAAAGCTGTGCAAGAGGTGCCTACTGTGAAGAATGTCAAATATAAACATATTCTGGTTTGTTTACTTGTTTGTTTACTAAATAATTACATGTGTTTAGTCATAGTCTGGGTGACGTCAGTATTAAACTACAATGCAGAACATTTTTAAATCACAAAAAACACTGAATGTCCAAACTTTTGACTGGCTCTGTACAGTCAAAGAGTAGAATGTTGGGTATGGCTTTGAGTGAGGCACCTCACCCCCAACTGTTTCCCAGGTGCCATGAACGATGGAGCTGCCCACCATTCTAGGTGCATGTGCGCTCACTGGTGTGTGGGTGTGTGTTTGCTTACACAGTCATGAAAGAGTTGGTTCTTACTTTTTCCTTCACAAATACATTTTACAATTCTCTGTAATGTTAATTTACGCAGCTGTAGTACTAACGTTAACATTTTCTAAATGTTTATCCACACGCTTTGGTAGATATATACTTAAAAGATCAGATACTGGCATCAGCCCACAGCTCCCATGCAGATAAATTCCTAAATGAGATTTTAGGCATGGCACACACTTCCTTTTGGTGAGATATTTACCTCTTTTCAGGGGCAGGTTGCCTGGCTCCAAAGAGCCGAAGTCGTTGATACACACGTAGAGTTGCTCTCCTGCCTTAGTAGTGGGGATGGTGACAGATTCGACAAATGTGCTGGGAAACTGGCCTAGCAAAACACAAAGCCAGAGAATGAATACCGGTACGTACAACCACATACACTGAAGAAACAAAACATTAAGACCAATATTTTAATGTTTATATGTTGTTAGTCCTCCCTTTCCTGTCAAAAAAGCACAGAATCTTTGAGTTATAGACTTTATAAGAATGTGTCCTGTGGTATCCAGCACCCAAAACAGATCTCTTAAGTCAGGGGTCACCAGTCATGTGGCTGCCATTTACATTTTCATTCTAGCTGAGCAGAAGCCCATTTGATTCATTGGTTTGAATCATTTATTTAATCACTTGGTCTCAAAGTCTTCGACCAACGGATTAGTTATATAAGGTGTGCTCATGTTTAGTTGGACTCTGTTACCTTTTTCTAGTTCCTGGCTGTAGACGTGATCAAGAGTGGAGCTCTTTTCCTCACCAACAAAACAGATTCAGCAGCACAGTTACAGTTCGGTGGCGAAATTTAAGAAGACAACAAACTACAAGCACAGCCTTTACTAAACTGCACTTATTATGATGAAGCCAGAATACAGCCGCTTAGCTTTGTGTTTGTGCTCCATGCTGCAGTGTTAGGGATCGTCTCACAATTAGCAGAAGAAATGTGAAGTGTTTCAGTGTCTGTAGCCAGTGACACTCACATTAAACACTCAAAACATCCATGTGACTTATATCATTCATTTTAGACATTTTCATCATTTAATTAAATATTAGTAATAATGTAACACACATGCATCTTCATACATATTCATATATTATTGTTTTTGTTTTATATACAAATATAAAAGAATAATCAATTAAACTCACGTTATTAAACCTAATGATGTCAAACCAACTTATTAAAATACAGACATTCATTCCTGACTTACTACAAGACTTATTTTGGGAAATAATTTAATTACTAAGTTTATAATTATAGAAATAAAGAACTGAGGGCCCCAAGTGGCTCAGCAGGCTAAGACGCTGACGCTATGACCAGAGGATCGTGAGTTAGAATCCTGGTCATGCTGTTTGCCATCAACAGCCGGGGCCCAAGAGAGCAAAATTGGCAGTGCTCTCTCTGGGCGGGTAGATGGCGCTCTCTCTCTCTCTCCATGTCACTCTCACATTGCAGTGTCCGCTGGCTCATGCGTCTACTGATTGGTCCATTCGAAACTAGAGACCATGCGCTTTCCTCCGAGCGTGTTGTGATGGTGTATCAGGGGTAGTTCAAAAAGAGGCGGTGGCTGTATCGCATGCAACGGAGGAGGCGTGTGCATGTCTTCACCCTCCTAGAGTCAGGGACAGTGTAAAAGTGATGGGGAGAGTCCTAATGCGTTGGGTTAATTGGTGACTACCACATTGGGAAAGGGAGAAAATTGGCAAAAAAGAAAAAAAAGAAAAAAGAAAAAAAGAAATAAAGAACCGTGTTCAGTTTTGGCCAAAAATGTTCATTTCTGTGCATCCCTAATGAGAACCAACTCTTACTGTCTATCATATACCAGAACCTGACATGTGGCTCTATTACAGGATAATCACAGTTAATTATTTCACTCCGTTATTGTTTCACCACTTCAGAATGTGTCAAGAACCCGACACTCGTTCTCTTTAAGCTGCATCTGTATTCCTAGATTTGCACGTTTCATCATTTATTTACTGTTTTATTCAATTTATTCTGATAGTAGTAGTATAATCTGACCCAGAACAATTCTCAATACTCATCAGTACATGAACTGACATGAAGGTGGGTCAACTGATTCTACAGTGTATTGGTTCTAGACTGTTCTATTACAAGATGAAAGCTACTACAAATCACAACTAATCAAATCCTAATACTATCCAATAGTCTATGTGCTCATTCTACAACAGAATACGGCTTTCAGACGTCGTTTTTAATGTTTGAATTGTGCTGAATTAACTGTAATCAAAATCACAGATTGGCAACCTTACCTGTGACTCCATCTTTGATTCCGAGCAGCCAAAACTCATCCACAACACTCAGAACTTCAACCACATCACCGGCAAAGAGAGGAAGCTCCTCCGAGACGCTGGGCAGAAACTCAAACACAGCGCGAACCACCGAGCCTTCCTCCATCATCACATATCACCTGAGAGAGGAGAGGAACAGAGAAATCAGTGGGCAAACTCATTCCCAAATTCAGGAACAAGTGATGCTTTATGTCCACTAGGTGGCTCACGAGAACATTTAGTCATTCCACATTCATTAGTGATGAGGTTAGAGACCCAAAAAAGCACAAAACCTAAAAGAATTCCCCACTTTTCAGAAAGACGGGCTGAACACGGGCTAAAATCTATTTGCTTGATCTTAACTGCTTCTTCAACAGGGTGAAACATATCCATATGTCCTCGAAAATGCCTTTAGTCACTCAGATCAGCCTTAGCTGGGTGGAGAATGTGAGGGAGAGGCTGAAATGAGTCATAAAATCCAGCGTGTGAGGATGTGTTTCTAACAGAGACAGAATCATTGTCTGTACATATGAAAATGTTTATAGAGGGCTTGTCCTGACCAGTGCAACTATGTGAAAGTAAAAGCTTATGGGGTCTCCCTCTTCCATGACACAAACAAAAACACGTCTAGGTGGGCTGCACAGATGATAAATGATGGTTTGAAAAGCAGGAATAAAGAAGAGGAAAGGAGAGAAGGAGTTGCACATGTCACACACTCAAAAGACCCTCTGTCTGATGTGTGTGTGTGTGTTGGGGTGGGGTTCCTCTGAGGACAGCCTGGGCATTTGGTTCAGGGGTGACAGGTGAAAGGGAGTCCACAGGGACATCTCAACAGCCGTCCTTCAGTGAACTGTGTATATATTTGTCCTGCAGCTATAAGTATTTCATTCTTGTGCAATTTTGCTTATGTACGTTTTTTGTTTTTTGCTATTTGATTACAGAAGAATTTCAGTTTAATTAACCCTTTAACATCCTCACCAAGAAAGAAGTAACTCAGTCAGTGTGTTTTTATCAAAGATAACATGCTATTTTTTTTACTTTTTTAGCTGCACACCCATCCGTGTGGTGGTGCAACAGCACTAATGGTTTTTCAACATTAAATCCAGTTTATTTCGTGTGGTTTGGCTATGGAGCATTGCTGGTTTGCATTTAGAATAGAAAATGTTACATTTCTAGTGACCTCTAGTGGATGATTTTTAGCCTAACATACCTCTACCGATTGGTAGAGATGGCACATTACATTGTGTTAAGTTCAACACCTTCTTCAATAAGATATAGTAACTTAAATGCTCTACCGAATGGTTGAGCAGAATGTTAAAGGGTTAAAGAGCAAAGGAAACCACACATTGGGGTCAAACAGCTGTTTGACTGTACACTACTTTGTAAATAAAGAGCAAAAAATTAAAGTCTACTTTCTTTATACACTATTTTAATCATAAACTAGTTTCAATCATTGTTATCGCAATATCAAACCGTTACCCCACATCACACTTCATGATGTTCTTGATGATGACAAAGATCATCTTACAACCAACCAATGAAGTGATGGATGACCACAATATTATAATATAATACAATATAATAAAACCCTCTGATGTTGGCTCTCCCTCTGCCGGCATATTAACAAAATTCCGCATAAACACTTATATAACTCTGCGAGATTTTATCCTAGAAACAAAATGAAACATACCACGGAAACCTTAAAGGGTCTACTTTTCAAATATATGTATAGATTCTTGTGAGAGGAGCTTAAATAAGCAGAGACATGTCTGTGAGAGCGACTCAGACAGCTGCGTATATTTTCCCGCCAAAAGACGCCCTCTGTCATTCATGACATGGCAATTCCATTGGTGGGTTCCAGTGGCCAGGAATCTGTGGAATGTTGGTCAAAAAAAGACCTCTCACCTAACTGTTCACACCTATCTCAAATATTCAATGTAGGGTTAATGGCTGAGGAAAACAGAGTGTCACCTCACATTAGTTAAGCTTTAGAAATAAAACCACATACAATTTCTAAAAGCTGTAATGAGCAGTGTGCAGCCAACACCTCTGTTTATTCAGTTCTGAGCTAAAACGTCTTAGCTAGAAATGTTTAGAGTGTTTTTTCACAATATATCAGCACATCTGAAAACAGGTTTTTGGAAAGTCTAAGTTTAGAGCAGATTTAATCAAAATATAGATTTATGACACTCTTACTGTTTTGACAGTGTTGTTGGTGAGTTTGTGTTCAAAACTATATTATAATAAAATATTTTAGATGGGTATAATTTGTGAAAGCATCAAGGCATGTCAGACTACATCACAGTGTCTAAAATACCCTCAGACTCCATGGGTTAAAAATATCAGCAGCTCATACAGGTCTACCAGTGGCAAAAATCCCAGTTTACAGAACTGTGACTGAAAGGACAACCCTGAAGGCCTCGCGTGCCACTTTGTTCCATATGTTCCTGGTATGTAGTTCCCTGTGGACTGTTCTTTCAGATATTGGTTGTGAAGGACCCGTATTGACTTTTAGAAGCAATTCATGCCTAGAAGTGAAGCAAATTTCCAATAAGCTGGGATTTCAGCCACTGCTGGTAGACCTTTAGGACTGTACACTTCAATACACCTGCAAATTCAGTTACTTCCTTCACACTGGGGCCTCTGGCGCCCAAATCCAATCACTCATTTTTGCCAATCATTAACATCTGATGCGTGACCTTCACAGCACTGAATGGCCTTTTCTCAATCTACAAATTTCAACACACAACCCACAGGTATTTATAGCGATCCATGTGCAACAACATCTGCAAAAGCATGAAGTTACTACCACCTTAAACACGCAAGGTGACTCATTTTTCGTCTGGAGAGCTTATATTAAAATGCACTAGAAGAACAATAGTGCCATTATTAAAGATCGGCCTGCATTAATTTGACTAAAATAATGGAACCTTCCCCACAAACACTAATTTAGTTTCTAATTAATTAATTAACTAATTAACTAATTAATTAATTCTAAAAACAAATTTAGTTTCTGCACGGATTATGAGCAAGCCATATTTATTTGCTTAATTTAACTTGAAAAGATAATAAACATCCAAATACTAACCAAAAATACAATGCCTGCATTAAAACATAGCACTGTGCTGTAAAATTATTTTCACAGAAAATCAACAAAATGTCATTAAACGATGGGTGCCCAAACTTCTGCACAGAGCAGTGTCTACATAAAGCATATTGCAAAACAACCCCAGTTATGAAACAATAGATTGTGCAGTCTGCCTTGTCTCAGAGTCAATTCTTTAAAACTCATGAGTCACTAAACGTGATGTGCACATTCAAGCTCTTCAGTCTATGTGGGAAGACTGATGGTAACATTTCCAGTCAGGCAGTAGAAGAGGCACCTTTTTCCTCTCTGAACTTTTCTACATGCAGAGTGAAACTGCCAGAGTCAGTTAATGCAGGAAGGAATGTGTCCTGTCACATCAGGCCATGAGGCAGTACCAATTTTCCACGCCTCATGAGAGACATGCTGTATCATCAGACACAGGAGCCTTCAGAACGCCGACTCCTAAGGACATGTTAGCTGGATCATAGCACTAACAGGATAAAGTTATTTCACAATCACACACCATCTGGTTTGGTCTAGTCTTTGGAAAGCACACAAAGTCCTCACAAACCCAAGCAAGCTATTGTTTACTGGATCTTAAATGAGTTTGGATGAAGACATGCTCTTGCAGGGCGTTCTGCTCTGAACATCCAAGAGAATACTATTACAATGTGAAATGCACAGAATGCAGTTTGTCTGTTTATAATGGTGAGAAGTCACAGTTTTATGAGAACTTCAAATGTGACTTTGGTCGCGTCATCGATCACGGATTTCATCTGAAACAGACCAATTTGCTGTCTGCCATCAACAGCAAAAATTGGCAGTGCTCTCTCTGGGCAGATAAATTGCGCTCTCTCTCTCCATCACTCTCACATTGCAATGTCTGCTGGCTCAGGCATCTACAGATTGGTCCTTTCGGAGCTGGGAACCTGCGCTTTCCTCCGAGCACTTTGGCTCCCCAGTGATGGTGTATCAAGTGGTAGTTCAAAAAGAGGTGGTGGCTGTACCACACGCAACGGAGGAGGTGTGTGCTTGTCTTCACCCTCCTAGAGTCAGGGACAGTGTAAAAGTGATGGGGAGAGCCCCCTAGTGGATGGGATGGGTTAATTGGCTACTACTACAAAAATGTATCAAAAAGAAAGAAAGAAAAAAAAAAGAAACAGAAACAATTCCATTCCATCAGTCCATTTTCTGAACAAGTGAAAGTGAAAGTGCACAATTGTTGGCACACAAAAAAAAATTGACCTCAGCATTTAATGCAGTTGAACATACACAGACTCAGGCCTTGTCCACACGTAGCCGGATATTTCAATAAACGCATATATTTTTATGGGTTTGGGCCTTTCGTCCACATGCAAACGCAGTTTTACATCACCAAAAACGAATGATTATGAAAACACCGGCCAAAGTGGAGATTTTGGAAAACTCTGTTTTTGCGTGTGTACGTATGAAAACGGTGTTTTAGAGTCCAGAACATCACAATCTGCGACAAATGATGCTGTGACGTCATATGCGCGACCACTGTAATTGACTGCCTTGCTGTGGAAGGATGATTTTTTTGAAGAGGAAACGAGGAGGTTCACAACCTCTTCAACTTGAAGATTTTTGTTTGTGTGTTTCTCACAAACTTAATTGTATTTTTAATTTTTAATAAACGACCGCAAGTAGGAAGGTGTCGTTCCGTCAGTTAATGTCACCAGCGCGTATACTGCAGTGTCGTAGTAAACAGCGTCTAACACTACAAGACCTGAGATTTTGTGGCAAAAGTATGCATGTGTGCGTTTTTGTCTCAAAAGGTTTTAGAGGTGAAACCGGCCACAAAAGTATTAGTAAGCAAAAACCACTACATTTTGACGCAAACGTACACCTGCTTTCCGGGTTTGGGTATTTTTATATACGCAAATAACTTTAT
>BRDA01010428.1:47394-63662 GCA_036984385.1 Crenuchus spilurus
TGCCTGTGAGAGAGAGAGAGAGTGTGTGTGTGTGCCTGTGAGAGAGAGAGAGAGAGAGTGTAAGTTGATACAGCTATCTGATTTGTGTTTCTGAATATGCTATGTTCTCTGAAAAGAGATGGTTCTTCAAGGGTTCTTTAGTAAAGAAAATAGTTCAATATAGAAATGGTTCTTCAGATTAATGAGGAATGTGTTGTAGATGGTTCTATACAGAGTCTTTCTGAAAATCGCTCTATATAGCCCCAAAAAGGGTTCTGCTATTGTTAAAATGTCAAGCTTATAATAATAGAAGAATCATTTTTGGTGCTTTATAGGACCATTTTCAGAATGTTCTGTATAGAACCATCTACATTCTTAAAATAGATGGTTCTTCAAGGGTTCTTTATTACATAAAATGGTTCTATATAGAACTATGAACACTTACAGATCTCGTCATGTGGATAAAGGGTTCTTTCCATGGTGAAAAGGTTCTTCAGACTGATGAGGAATGTGTTGTAGAAGGATTTATACAGAACCTTTTTGAAAATGGTTCTGTATAGCACCCAAAAGGGTTCTGCTGTAGTTACATTGTCAAGCTTGAAATAATAGAGGAACCCTTTTTGGTGCTTTATAGAACCATTTTCAAAAAGGTTCTATATAAAACCTCATCAATGTGAAGAACCTTTCAGCATGCAAAGAACCCGTTAGGGTTTTTGAGTATTCATTGTTTTATATAGAAACATTTACTTTACAAAAGGACCCTTGAACAACCATCTCTTATAAGAGTGTAGGGAATAAAATGTTATAATTTATTGGCAAAATGGCACAGAACTGGAATATAATCTAGAGCACAGGTGCTAGAAATGATGTTTCCTTTTTATTGATCTTCTCTTTATGACTTTACGTTAATCAGAGATGCTGTTCAGTTCTAGCCTCATGTAGACCGATATTAAAGTAAGTATACTAATGAAGGACTGGGTATCAAGGACAGAATCCAGTGTTAGATTAGTATTCTTGCTGTAAGAGCATTAATCCATGATGCAAATCCCAAAACAAATCTAAATATCTGATCCCAGATCAGCTGGCCTATTTTAAGATACACTATAAATCTGTAGAGCAGACAGTTCTTGCCATTGTGGTTCTACTACAGACTTATGGGCAAATCTCTAATATTGTTTTTGAATGTATAACTCGGTGACTTGGCATCTGATATGCTTTTACTTACTTAACTTTCAGCGACATGTTAAATTTAAAGAACATTCAGATGAGCACCATCTAAAAATAAACATGTCTGGTATGGAAAGAGTATGATGTGGAAAATATGTATAAGAATGTAATAGCATAATAATAAAAAAAAGGTTCAGTCTTAGAGCTATAAAATACTGTCTGCTATAAAGTAATATTAACTAAAAGTGCTTTTTAACCATTTTTGAGCCAAATTTTATGGAATGGCTCAAGTACTGTTTTACTACATGTACTCTTCTAGGCACCCCATGCTGACGATGTAGTTGCATAATTAAGCAGTTCATTCTAATTGCCAAGTGAGAGTATTCCAGCTCTCTGCCCCAGGCCTAATTAAAATCAGCTCTCTGCTGTTAAAGTGTCCGAGTGCTAATGAATGGAGGTATCATCACTGAGCAGCTCTACTCTGGCACAAAACCCCCTTTGCCAAACACGGCTCAGCAAGTCGCCTGTACAATTACAGCACAGCAAAGCAAAGGTTCTATAAAATTTCAGGTGAATAAACTTCAGGTTCTCCTTAAAGCAGTAGCTTGGTCTAAAATCAAATTATGGCTAAATATACTTGATCATTCAAGACATTTGGTGTATGAAGTTTGCATTTTAAGTTTTGTGTCTATTGTATGTGTCTATGTTCCCAAGCTCCTCTGTTCCCAAGACTTATAAGGCACTTCATGAGAATATGAGTCCAGTTGTATGTAGCACATAATGAGAACCTGAAAAAGATGTTCCCCAGCTCTGAATTCACTTCAAATGACACAGACATTTGTGGAAATTCTAATCCTAACCTCTCTGACTCTGTAATATTCTTTATTGGTAAGAGCCAGAACATCAGGGATGTAACTATTTTTAGAGATCTTAAAAATAAAATGAAATTGGTAAACATGAGTTTTGTTTATATTGGATGTTTTGAAGGCTTTTTTTTTTATAAAAGGGATAAAAATTTATGCAGTATTTTAAATGATACATAGTAGATGGGTTAATATGTGTTAACAGAATACTGAGCAGGGAACCCGGGAACGTAGGAATGACTTAACAGTGGCACCAAGTAGCATTGTGCAAACTGCACAGCTAAATCATCACCTTCCTCAAAAACACATCAGGTTTGAATTAATCTCAATTAGGCATGTTATTTATGGTACTGCAGTCTGACAAAAACACCTCAACATGAGTGCTACTACTTTTAGTTGTGTGAAGTATTATTGTTATACAAAATGCAGAAAGTACACAGACAAGTCTATTTTATATTATTTAACAACTCTACATACATTGAGTCAAGTATGTAATATTTGCTAGTGTGACTTGGTAGGTAAACACACTATTACTTGTTAGCTTGATTACTATCCAATGCCAATACTGCTCTCTCGTTGTTTACCTCATGCTTGGCTCAGCTCATTAGTTCATCATGAAGGCCTTTGTGAGCTGAATCATAAAAAAATAAAGACTCCTGCTGTTCCTCTGCTTGGATTTATGGTTCTATTTGATATAGAGCCTGTACTGGTGGTGTAACTGAAACATCTCATTTCTGTCATTTTAATAAATCGATAGCGTGTGCAAATGTGGCAAGATCATTGATCACTGTCATCGCTTTCTCTTAGTAAGAGAAAAGTTAAAAGTTGGAGAATTTTTTGGTCAACGAATAGTTTGATACGTGTTACTGCATAGATTTGATGTTTTAATTATAAAAACTGGAAAAATAACTATGTAAACCAGCCTCCAGTTGTACAAACATTTGAATGGAAGTGTAGCCAACATGAATGTAGTGTATTACTACACTTTAGAATTGTTTTATTTTGTTTAAATAAAGTCTGATATGTTTATCTTACTGTAATTTTACACATCACCCTGTTTTGGTTGCCAATGTACGTATACGTATAGTACTGAACACTGATTTCATCCATTTTTGTGAATGTATACACAGAAAAAGTCAAACTTACTAGCATAGCTTGTTAAGTGAGATTCCATTCTCTTAATATTTACACATATCATGATTTATTAAAGTAGTTAATGTGCAGTCATTTGTTTCAGAATAGCTTCTCTAGCTAGCCAGCTAGCTAATTAGCACAAAACAAATGCTATGTATATTTATGTTATCTGGCTAGTTAGCAGCAGTCCAGTTCTTGTTATATGTTAGCTAGTGCTGTAGTGCTAATGTTTGATGACATTTATTGCTTTTTTTCCTAAAAAGTTTTGTAGTTTGGATACTCATGTGTTTCCTGTATATTAAGCATTTAAATGTGCTTACATAACAGCTATTAAATAACCTTCTTAATCTGAAGAAGTATTAGTTTTGATAATTAGAAGAACCAGAACAGGGTCCATGAAGAACATAGCAAATTGAGGTCTCTAAAAGAACTTTTTTGGGGAAAAGCATTAAGAAGAATCATTAAGTGTTTAAGTCAAAACATTTTAATAGCTCTTTACGGAACCAAAACCGGTTCTTCTATGGCATTGCTCCAAATTTGATACATTTACTATTATGAATGTAGCACATGGAAAACATTCAATTGGAGTCCTCCCAGCCCTAGTTATGCACAACTAAGGCCATTCATGTGGGTCAGCATGACTTGGAAATCTTCTGAACTCATGAACTCTGTTGTGGTTGAGCAGCATACGACTGCTCCCTTCACCTCCCTTCAGTAGACATGACAGCAAAGCAAAAGAAGTTGCAGAAAATGAATGTTATTTCCAGCATCCTTGAAATACAGAAAGCAAAGAATATATCAAAATCATAAAGTGGCAACTTAAACCAGGACCTGTCTGTTTAGAATCATGAGTGATGAAATAATTAGCCAGTGGCTGAGTGCTCATTTGCATTCATCATTGTTTTCAGCTTTGCTGTTTTCTGAGGTCTGGCTTTGATTTTTTTCTTTCCAGATTTTTGCATTTTTTCAGATATTTAACATGTGCTTGTTAAGCAGAACTAAACTTAAGGAAACAAGACCTGAACAGCTCTTCTGTGCATCCATACAGCTGCTGAACATCAGTGAAAATACAGAGATCTGGGTCTTGACATTCTAAACAAATGAAGGCATCTTTGCTCTCCATGACATAATATGCAAATTAAAAAAGATCAGTCAGTTTGGACAGTTTTCATACATTTTGTCCCCCATAAAAATGACAAAATACTATAATCTTTAACAAAACCAAAAGGAATATTTAGATATGGTTTATTTCATGAGTCTCTTATGACACAGAAAATCAACAGCAACAAAATCAGGATGAAGTACCTCTAGAAATACTAAATATGAATACTGTACCATATTATGGCTTCTTAGTTAAGTGTTTAAAAATCAGTATCTAAAGGAAAAACAGAATGAATGAACTAAAGTAAAATTATGCTCAGTGTTCCTGACATAGCACTTCTTCCTAGAAAACAGAGAACAGAGGAGCCAGCGTATGTTAAGATGAGAGGAGGACCTGATGGAGAAGCTCAGTGGCTGATTGGGGGCTGTGTGTTTTGGGCTGCTCTCCTCCTCTGGATGGCTTATGTGAAAGGAGAGGGGTCCCTCGGTGCATGGAGGAGCAGGTTTAAAGGGCACTTCAGCAAATATAAGGTACGCCGCTACAACTACAGCGCACAACACCTCTCTACTCACTCCGAGAGGAAGGAAGGGGAGATAACGGACTGATACTTAATTACTGCCAGCCACAAACTCAAACTTTTCCCTAAAATTGCTAAACAACTTTGTTTCTCTCTCGCTCTGTCTGTCTAGAAATGTACCACCTACAATTCTGCCAAAAGGTTGGGGACACCTAGTCTTCTTTGGCACAACAGTCTAAAATGGCGAGTTTGATTTCTGGTGATGCCACTGCTATACACAGCTTGGAGTTCAAAAGAGCATAATTTGCCTCGCTCTCTGAGGTTGGGTTGAATGTCCCTCCTTCTCCCCAATTAGTCAGCACAGTGCAAGCCAACACAGCTGTCTATTAGCTATTAGTGCATTCCACTGTCAAATGACGTTACATTAGCAGCAGTTAATGAAGATGTGATGACTGGTTTTTATGAGACTCTGAGGAAGTATGTGCTAGCCCTCACTCTGCCAGTTTGGTATCATTGTGTAATTGGAGCAGTGGCATCTTGTCCATTCAAGCAATTATGCACTGCTTAATAAAAATAAAATGAAAACAAAGCACCTCACAACGTACAGGATCTGCTGCTAATGTCTTCTGCCTCATACCAGAGGGCACCTTCAGAGTTCTTGTAGTGTTCATACTTCAGTGGATTGGACCTATTTTCTTGGCACGGAGAGGACCACCATCATATTAAGCATATTAGCATAGTGGTGGTCATAATCATTACAGACACTGTATTTTGTCCTTGTCAAAGTGCTCAAAATCAAACAACCTTCAGTCACCCCTGAGGGGGGGATTCACCTAATCTGGGAACAAATTCAAAAACAATTCAATTTCTATTAAAAATATTTTGTCCCAAAAAGCTAGGTGTCCCAAAACAAATGACAGAAAGTGAAAAATGCTTGAAGAATTGTTATTATATATTACATTTTACTTCCTAAATACTTCCAAAATCAAAATGTATACAAAAAGCATTGAGATATTAAACATACTTCTGCATGTCACAGGTTTGAAATCTACATTTTAATGCTTTATCTTATAGCACTCAATTTAATGTTTTCTGACCTGGATTAATAATGACTGCTTTTTTTTCTGTTCAGATGAACCCAGTACATGCAAGTCATAAAGTGATTCTGAAAAAAGATGGTCTAGCATTAATTTAATCCATTACAGATGTATTCAATGTTCTATAAAAAGGGAAAAGAAAAAAGAGAGAAAAAGGATCAAATGTGCGGATTGTAGCTTTAACAACTTGGCAAATGCAACACTGCTTCCACATGATCCTACTCAGATTGCTTTAGAGATCAGGGGTTGGTCTCTTTGGTTTCTTGTGTCCAGTGGGTTTGATGGTAGAAGAGTGAACGTTCAAGAAGATCTAAAGGTCTCAAAGTATGATCCCCAAAATACTGACGAAAGCATTCATTATACTGTAAATGTATAGCAACATATTCTGCTTTTTGTAGAGCATCTATCGAGGAGCGAGAGAGCCTACCAGAGGGCCGACTCAAGCTCAGCCCAACTGTTAGTGAAGGGGAAAACGTTTCCTCGTATGGCTGCGTCTGCCAGATGACAAAAATGACAATTAAAATAGAAAAATTCCTTAGTCTTCAGGGAGAACATGTGCAAACAGCACACCATGAGTCATCTGGGAGATCCACACTCGCACAGCACCTGAGGCCGAGGGCACACATACACACACACACACACACGCGCATGCATGCACACACACACACACACACACACACACACACACACACATCAACAAACTCTCTCTAGCCTTCTCTTCAAAAGTTAAAGGTGCGAAGTACCAAGAGTCTGCAGAGACAGGGTAAACTATGGTTGCAAAAGTAAACAAAGTCTAAAAGGGGTTCTTAAAGGAATAGTTTGATAAAAAAATCAAATTTACACCATTTTCCCCTTATCCCAAATGTAATCCATCAGCCAAGACATGTTCGATGTCCCAAGTTTGCTCCTTCTGTTTTATACTGCAGCATTGACAAGTAATAGCCACTAACTTAGCACACTGCATGTCAAATCAATTATAGGCCAACTCCATACTTGACAATAGCTGCTAGTACTATTTGCAAGGTATTTAATAGATACCAGTATGTCATACAGTGTCAGAAACCACATAAACAAGGCTATTTGAAATTAGCCTAGATCGGTTTATCATGCAAGGCATAACCATTAACAAAAATTGGGTTTTGTATTTATAGCCATCTTGAAGTCTTGATTTTGCTTCATTTATGCATGCAATTATGATTATTAAAGCTTATGCTATGCCAGTTGTTGACCACAAGCTTTTATTACTTAGTTAGCTACATTAGCTTCAAGCTATTATTTTATATTGACAAAGTATGACAAAGTATGCTAATAAAAATTAGCCAAAAAAAATTTACAATCTACAATTCAGCTGAAAAGAAGTTACAATTGTAACAATTTATGATCGATGCATCCCTACCAAACATGTCTTGTCTAATCAACTACATATGGAGTAAGAGTTTATGTAAATCAGATTTTTTGCCAAACTGTTGCTTTAATGTAAGGTGGTATTTCAGAGCAGACATGCACAGTTGGGGCTAAACACTGCCCCGTCGCTAACCACCCCCACACCTGCGTCACAGCCTCATGCTGAGGAAGACCCCAGGAGCCCGGGCTAAAGCTTTTGCATCCAATGTAAGATCAGCCGTGCCTCGCCTACAACTACCTATCATCCTTTATATACATCATAGAGAGTAATCAACTAGAGTTTAGTTTTGTACATGCGTATATATATCTATATTTATATATTTCTGAAAACCCAAAAAGTAAAGAAATCCTCTTCCAAAAGGCAGGATATACAGACCTGGTCCAAATCAATATAGTATCAAATACCCTCCTGTCAAATATTCACTCATCTCAAACAAAAACAGTTATTGAAATATATGTACAAAAAATACAAATGCAAATGCCCTAGAATATATCTATATATATATATAGTCATATACATATATAGTTTTGTTAATCTTTCAATTAAAAATCTGAAAATAATATTATTGTTTTATCTTTAAGAAAAAAATTGTTATTTGAAACCATGCAGTTTCCCAAGCCTCAGAGTTTGTCCAACATTAAGTCTTTTTGGGGCAGGGGGGAGAGAGTGCGAGAGAGAAACAGCAAGAGCGAGAGAGGGAGGAGGGCTGTGTGCTCCAGCCGAATTTTTGGGGGGGCTCTTTCCTGAGCTTGTCTCAGACCTGTGTCCGGCTACGTAGAGCAGAGGCAGAGAGAGAGCGCATGCGTGTGTGTGTGAGAGAGAAATTGTTTGTGTTTGTGTTTGTGAAAATGTGTGCGTTTCAGAGAGAGCAGGGATCATCAAGTCTTAGTCCAGCACAGTTTGATACATACCTCAGGTCTGCTAATTACCAGGATGGCTGCACAATGTTTTGTTTACATTTATATCATCACAATATTGTGATACTGATACAGATACAGATATAAAACTACAATATGCAAATGAGCCCTCTAACCAATCAAATACTGTTTCATTGTGTGATGTGATTATCCCCATCACAAATGACCCAGAATCTGGGAAATAAACCTAATTTTTAACTCATCTTAAAAATCTAATCTTTAGCTACTTAAACTGAAGGATTTCAGGACTTATTATCACACACTACTAGATTCAGTAATCATTGTGAAACTAATGTATAAGTAATCTAGGAATGATAAAGAGGAATTGAAGTAGGTTCTACATATTTTAGACTAAATAGTTTTCAATTAAGGGGAGATTTAGTTAGATTTTTTATTGAAATTTATTGAACTCCTAGAATTTATGTGGTAATTTTTAAGTGTGGGTATGTACATATCATAAACCATGCCCCCTCCCTGCCCATTTTTCTCTGATAAGATGCACCCAGATGCATAGTTTTGATCAACAGTGGTCAAAATGGGATGGAAGGGGGTGTTAGTTTATTGACTAGCATTTTGTTTTTATTTTCCAGCTATTAAACTGAAATTTCATAGTTCTAGTATTGACTAAACTGTGCTGGACGCTGGCTTTTTAGGACCACAGTTGAACACCCCTGAAAGTGTGTGTTTGTTGAAGAGAGAGTAAGGAGAGGCCCTCTACTCTGTCTGTGCACTCCTCTGCTCTACACTTTGGACTCGTTCTCCATGTTGGCGATGTCCCCGTTGCGCTCGGCTTGCTCCTGGCCCTCTCCACTCTTCTCCTTCTCTTGCTCCTCATCGCGTGAGTCCAACAGGCCCTGCTGGCTCAGTCTGCTGGCCACGCTCCAAGTGAGCGGCAGGCGGGCGCGGGCGCTCATCTCTGCCAGTTCTCTCGCGCTGCAGCTTGGCGTGTTGGTCTCGTAGATTTCGTGGAAGCTGTTGTAGTCCACCTCATAGAAGCCATCCTCCAGCGTTAGCACAGGCGTGAAGCGGTAGCCCCATTTGATCTCGCTGGCCACATATGAACTGCGCGCCTGGCACGTCATCCCTGAAGGGGGACAAAGACATACACTGTTAGAATATATCTTATTAAACTCTGTGTACATTTAATTTTAAATAAAGTAATGATGCGTTGATATAAAACAGTGGTATTAATCCCAATTCAGTATTGAATGAAGAAACAGGACTCAGGCCTAATAAACAGGAAATAAAAACTGTAAGTTAGTAATAATTATTTTGCCACTCATCTGGGGTACCAGGTGCGGAGTTGAAGGTGGGGATCCAACCTACTATTTTAAAATAAATTTGAATTGTAAATCAGAACACATTTTACAGAACATTTGGACGGGACATAATTTTATTAGCTAGCTAGCTACAATATCTCAAACAGGTTCAGTGTTCTCACCTGATGAGAGGTCAGGGTGGCGGCTGGAGCAGGAAAGCATTCTATCATATTAATGATTAATATTATATTATATATTGTATTGGGTACACAGTGATGTGAACAAACCTCAGAAAGCATTTTAGTGGTGACAGATGACACTGCCTTTTGGTAAAAGATTACAGAGAAGCAGGAATTGTTTAAACTAGACTGTTACAATGAACTGGCTTAATATGCAATAAAGAAATAAAGGAAAAAGTTCAATTTTGACTATTGCCCGTGTAACAACTAATTTAAGCTCATTTCCTCAGTATGCATAAAATATGCTTAAAAATGTAACATTTGAGCGCTCAGATTACTTTGACTGAGGGCTTAGACATTAATTAGTCTGTTAGGTTTATGACTTGTTCAACATTATGAAATGTCAGATGAGGCAAATTTCAAAGCTTTTTAAATTCCCAGACTCCTCTAACCAAAGCAGGAGAAGGCTATAAGAAGATAGCAAAGCTTTTTCAGGTTGACATTTTCTCAGTTCAAAATGTAATTAAGAAATGGCAGTTAACAGGCACAGTGGAGGTAAAGATAAGGTCTGGAAGACCAAGAAAACATTCAGAGACAGCTGCTTGTAGGACTGCTAAAAAGGCAAATCAAAACCCCTGCTTGACTGCAAAAGACCTTCAGGAGGATTTAGCAGACTCTGTAGTTGTGGTACATTGGAAGAATCATGGAAGAATCATCAGAAGAAAAAATTTCATGTATCCTCATCACAAAATTCACCATCAGACGTTTGCAGAACATCTAAACAAACCTGATGCATTTTGGAAACAAGTCTTGTGGAATGATGGGGTTAAAATCAAATTCTTTGGCTACAATGTTCAAAGGTATGTTTGGAGAAAAATTTCATGTAAATGACACCTCTCCAGCCATTAAGCATGAGGGTGGATTGATCATGTGTTTGGGGTGTTTTACAGCCAATGGCAAGGGGAAAAATTTATGGTTAAAGGGAAGAATAGATTCAATGAAATTCAAGCAAATTCTGGAAGCAAATATAACACCATCTGTAAAAAAAATTAAGTTGAGATGAGGATGGCTTCTACAAATGAATAATGATGCGAACCACATCTCAAAATCCATAACATACCTCAAAAGATGCAAGTGAAGGTTTTACTATGATCCTCACAGTCCCCTGATCTGAACATAATTGAAAATCTGTAGATAGACCTCAAAAGAGCAATGCATGCAAGATTATTTTTGCAAGGAAGAATAAATGAAAATGCTTTTGACTGGTTACAAAAGTGTTTAAAAGCTGTGATGCTTGCCACAAGAGATGTTACTAGGTACTAATCATGCAGGATATCCAAAATTTTGCTTCAGGCCCTTTTTCTTTTTTGTTATTCTGAAAATGTAAAAGTTGATAATTTTTTTTTGCTTAAAATACAAAGGGAATGTATCATCTTTAACTTTATGCCTTTTGAAGATAATTTTATCTTCAAGAAGCACCAGGGGAGCCCAAATTTTGCATGTAAAAATATGTCAAAAATATGTTTCAGTAATACTTGGATGCATTTATTGTATATAAAAATACATCCTGATGTGTTTATCAAAAAATATAAAAATATATAACAAAAATATCTGGATGCATGTATAGTATCAAAAATATGAAAAAAACTGCAGATATTTAAAATGTATCAAATATATATATATCCAAAATATTCAGCATCATATATCAAAAATGATCAAAAATGTATCCAAAATATCTGCATGCAAATGCACAAGGCTTAAATAAAAAGCATGAAAAGCAGATGTGTATGAACAATAATTATTTAAGCTTGACATACAACAAGGTTATTAACTGAAATTACAGCAATCTAATTGAAATGGTCCCGTTATCACAGTGAGTCAGAGAGGATATAGAGATGTTACTGGGAGATGTGTGTGTGTGTGTGTGTGTGTGTGTGTGTGTGTGTGTGTGTGTGTAATCGGATTCCTCTGGAATATAGTAGACAGAGAGATAGATAGAACTGCAATAAGAGGAAGAGCTGAGGGTTTGCGTATGTGTGTATGTGTGTGGCAGGAGTGGGAGTGTGTTTGCGGACAAACCAAACGGCCATTTATCTCAATGGTAGGTGAGAGCAATTATTCAGCATAAAGGTGCGTTTGTCAGCACAGAGTTCAGCACAACACTGATCTGCAGTCAGTAGTGATTTACTATGGAGGTGAGAGAGTCAGCTAACTGTCTTTATTATAGGCTCACCCAGCAATCCATACTGAGGCTGACTCTTGCTATTTCTTTGCATTGGCGCTCCACTACAGACAAATATGCACACACACGCACTTATATAACACTTATGTTTGGCAGAGTGCACCCCCATCCCCCACCCCCCAGTCTGCTCTCTCTTGCTCTTACCACATAGTGGTGATGTCCTCCATTACACTGCTTTTAACACAATTATAGTATCATTACCCTAAACTACCTTCAATTACACTAATCCCAGTGTTGAGTTAGAAGTAGAGAAGACACTAATTACAAGTACCTGTAGCACACAGTGTTTAACTCATGGCTATTTAACAACTTCCATAACCATGTAATTTCAAAGATAGTTAAAAAGATACTACCTTTTCCACCAAGTACTGATTTGTCTTCATTAAAGCTACTTGTGACACTTCAGTGAAGTGAAATTTTGTATTTTTCTAATACAGTACCAGTCAAAAGTTTGGACACCTCATTTAATGTTTTTATGTTTTATTTTTTTTTCTTACATTGTAAATGAATACTGAAATCATCCAGGCTATGAATGAACACATAAGGAATCATGTAGTAAACTTAAAAGTGTTAAACAAACCAAAATATGTTTTAGATTTTAGATTCTTCAAAGTAGACACACAACCAATGTCTCAAACACATTAAGAGGCAAGAAATGCAAGTCATGAACTCTTGACAAGACACAGCTGTTAACTGAAAGCCATTCCAGGTGACTACCTCATAAAGCTGACTGAGAAAATGCCAAGAAAGCTGGCATCTAAGCAAGAAGTGCCTACTTTGAAGAATGTAAAATATAAACATATTCTGGTTTGTTTAACACTTGTTTGTTTACTAAATAATTACTTAAGTATTTACTCATAGTTTGGATGACTTTAGTATTAATCTACAATGCAGAACGTTTTTAAATCATGAAAAACCACTGAATGTCCAGAAGATGTGTCCAACCGTTGACTGGTACTGTATATATTCCACAAACCCCATTTCCAGAAAAGTTGAGACACTTTCTAAATTTAAATAAAAACTGAAAACTGAACCAATATTTTCAGTGTTTTCAATCGCAAGGTTAATTGTATTTGTTAAATATAAGCAAATGTACAAACTGATGCCTGGAACATATAAAAAAAATAGGACAGAGGCAAAATAAAATGGAAAAGTACAAGCCACTGTTCTGGAAACTTCCATAATTAGCAGTTAATTGGTATCAAGTGAGGTCATCAAGAGTATAAAAGGAGCATCTACCAAAGGCTTAGTCTTTGCAAACACGAATGGGTCATGATTCACCACTTTGTGCTAAAATTTGTAAGAATTATTCAAAGACACTGTTTCTCAGTGCAAGATTGCAAAGAATTGAGATCTTTCACCATCTGCAGTTCATATCATCATCATAGACTGATATCAGGGAGTCAGAGGAAAACTTGGGGTATGAAGGCCAAGGCTGGAAAACTCTTGCTGTATGTGTGTGGCCATTGAGCCCTCAGGAAGTATTGTTTGAGAAACCGTTATGCTACCATGATGGACATAGCTATGTGGGCTCAGGAGTACTTTGGAAAACCATTGCCACTTAAAACAGTCCACCACTGCATCAAGAAATGCAACTTGAAAATGCATTATGTAAAGAGAAAGCCATATATTAATTCTATGCAGAGATGCCAGCAAGTTCTCAGACAGTCATCTGAGATGAACCAAAAAGATACTGTACATGTCAAGGTCAGACAAGTCCACATTACAGCTTGCTTTTTGGAAAAATTGACACTGGATTCTATGTGGCAAAGATGAAAGATGATCCAGAGTATTCCTAACAACAAAAATGCAAAAACCAGCATTTGTGATGGCATAGGGGTGCATCAATGCCCATAGTATGGATATCTACATATATGTGAACATAGCACTGATGCCAAGTATTATACAGTGAAACCTCGTTTTTTTTTGTCATTAATCTGTTCTAAAGTGCCTGATGACAAACAAAATGAAATGATAACTGAAGCAATATATAAAAATAATGTAAATCCAATTATTCCTATCTAGACACTCTAAAATATTAACAAAAATAAATTTGATGAAAAATAACTATAGTTTTATGAGAAATAAATACAAAAGACTAATGAAATGGATAAATGAACATTTAAGATCACTCTTACAGGTTTACACTCTGTTTTAGAGTGGGCCACTATTTGTTTACACACCTGTTTTCAGGCGGTAGTGCTGCACACTGTCGCTTTAGTGTGATGTGTTTTAGTTTGTTTTGAGCTTTATTATTTGGGTGCTTCTCAAGCTTTTTTAAGCTCTTTCGCTTCTGTATGCTCTTCACTTGGTTTCACTCATAAGTCTGGGTACGGTCTAGTGACCTCTCCTTGGCATTTGGAAATGTGTGCAGAGAGGTCTGTTTCTGGAGCACTTAATTAAACAAGCACAAAAAACACTGAAAAAACAGTGGAAAAATTTTAAATGAACGCACAAGGTGATGCTCACTCAACAAGAAACAAAGCCAGAATGAATGATGAACGTGTGGGTGAGTGATGAACACATGGGTGAGTGATGAACGTGGGTGAATGCTTTGTTCTCGCAAAATTAGCAATGAGTCATGGTCATGCTGATGAAAACCGGGCAGATGAATGATAACTGGGACAAAATTTTGCAGAAAAAATTTGATGATAACCAAATTGTATGATGACCAAATGATAACCAAGAGGTTCCACTGTATTGGTATTTTGGAGCGACATATGCTAGATGGCATCTTATTCCCAGGAACGCATAAGGACAATGCCAGGCATGAGTTACAACAGTATGGCTTGGTAGACATAGAGTGTGTGTGCTTGACTAGCTTGTCTATAGTTCAGATCTCCTATTGAAAATGTATGGGTCATCATGAAGACTGTTGAGCAGCTCAAGTTTTATATATAAAATGGGCAAAAATTCCTTTTAGCAACTGCAATAATTAGTATCTTCAATTCCCAAATTATTTAAAAGTATCTAAAATATTTTTAAAAAGAGAAGTGATAAACATGCCTCTGTCAACGTTTTTAAAAGTGTTGCAGGCATCAATTTATACATTTGTTCATTTATATACATATATCTTCACACCGCTGTAAGCATAAGTGATATATCCTAACTTAGCACTAGGCAAAGTTAAGTAGGTGCCTGTGTCTTTATGAGCCAATGTAGATTAGATTTTCCATAAGCATTTATATTAAATAACATATTAGAAAATGTATCTACATTTTTAAAAGACTGTTGTAGAGCTTACTTTCAGTAATGTTTCTCCTCTCTGCTGTCATAGTTGTAATGATCTGTGCCATGTTGTTAGGTGATGACACAGCTGCAGACTTCTGTGAGACAGGCATAAGTGATAGCTACAGTGTAGAGAAGACATTTGCTACATTCCCAAAGCTATCGCTTTTCATCTGAACAGAGTGCAGCCAAAGCTCAGCAGATGATAAATAATGTTAGCATTAATGTTCATATAGATGGCTCTAACTGTCTGACACTTGGGAAAGGGACTTATGTTCTGCACCATTTAAAGTGGAATGTAAATCTAATAAGATGCCAACAAATAAGAAGCCAACTTCAGCTTCTTATCCGAACGAAACTACAGTGCATTTTGGGATTACTGTCAGTCGATCACTTTCAGACTAAACCAGATGTGTATGTTAGCAGCAATGTTAACACAGAATGTAGGAAGGCTAAAATTAATGATAAAAGGGAATAATGCTAACAGAGATGTGATGGTGCTTCTGTGGAAAATAAAACTCATTAGCAAGCAGTGTACATCTCTTTTGTTTGTATATACATTTGATATATTAAGATCTTTTTAGTATATAAATATGATCTTGTGGAGTTGTAATACAGTTCACTAACAGTGCAAATCTGTATTTATATGTGTGGAGTTCATGTCACAGTTTATCCCACCCTCCAAATAACTGCTCATAATTAATCATTGTAATCTTAAAAAAATAAAATAAAACTAAAAGCATTAAACTAAGCTTAAACTAAAACATTTCCTACATTATTTTCATAAAATCATATATCAGACCTTTTGCTGTAAGTACTAAAGGTACAGTACCATACAGTACCATCATAAGTTTGGACACACCTTCTGGACATTTAGTGTTTTTTCATTATTTAAAAATTGTCTGCTTTGTAGATTAATAATAAAGTCATCTAAACTATGAAGAAATACATATGAAAAAATTTACTAAACAGTGTTAAACAGACCAGAATATGTTTTATATTTTACATTCTTCAAAGTAGGCACCTCTTGCTTAGATGCCAGCTTTCTTGGCAATTACGAAAATCAAAATAAAATAAAAAAATTCTAATGTTACTAATTAATACTCGTCAATAAACCTCCCACCCTATTTGACACTGTACTTGAGGTGTGTATATTTATGTCTAAACGTGACAATCACT
>BRDA01010428.1:83031-96624 GCA_036984385.1 Crenuchus spilurus
TAGCACACTCTGAGCCTTCTTACATGATTATGTAAATGAGTACAGCATATTATTATTATTATTATTATTATTATTATTATTAATTTAATATATTTTTATTATATATATATATATATATATATATATATATATATATATATATATATATATAAATAATATATAATTTAATAATAATAATAATAATAATAATAATAATAACATGCATGGTACTGGACCCTTTAGATAACAGAGTTGTGTAACATCAGTGGGTTTTCCTGCTGCTTGCTCTCTCTCTCTCTCTTTCTCTCTCACTCTCTCTCTCTCTTTCTCTGTCTACCTCACTCTCCACACTGTCTCTATGGCAACCACTCTCACAAACCACTCAAAATAGAATCACAGTTGCTGGAAAAGCAGAATTTTCGAGTGATCGTTCCACCCAAGATGCAAAAAATCAACTGTTTTCAGGCTTTATTTAGTTCCCCAGTGAAGTGCTTGTGATGATGGGAATGCTGAATCAAAGAGGCTGAGCGTTTGTTCTTGATTGATGAACGCATCAGTTGGGTTTTTTTCTGACATAAATAGCAGTTATGATCTCAGATCATAACGTGCGCTAAAAATACACCATGGACACAGATCATTTTTTCCCATCTACTGAAAAAGACTATGCTTGACCTTGTTACCCTTTGGCAACCACGTTTCTCAGAATGTTCAGTATGGCCAGCATTTTTCATGAGATGAGTGACACTATCTGTATGTGTGTGTGCGGGGTAGAGAGTTTGGGAGTAGAGTGGAGAATTCTGCCAGAGACAAAAGGGGAGGACTGACTCAGACATGACAGCTGTCCATGAAATCTAAAAACAGCTGCAAAAACACATTAGAGCAGAAGTTTGGCCTTTGAAATGCAGGAGTGCCAATGCACACACAAAAACAACACTCACATATGACTGATCAATATAACCTCACACAATTGCATTTATTACTTCTGCTTTTCATCATTACAGCAGACAGTTTTTCTGTCTCATTCTTATTCTGTTTGAACCGACTTCAGCTGAGTCAGTATATATAAGTGGGAAAGGGAGCAACAGATATTACAACATTGCCTCCTTTTGCTTCATAATACGCAGAGGAAAAAGGATTATCTAACAGTGAATGTGCTTGTGTATTTTTACAGTAATTAATCTGCAGCTTATTCTGCTGTTCAGACTCAATTTACAATAATAGATCTATTGGCTATTGTATGGGAGAAAGTAATTTTTCTCCCATACAAACTCTGGCTTTGATGGAGCTATAGCATATCTGTAGCACAATTATTCTTTTAATTTGCAGACAAAAACATGCCTGCAGCATTATGTACAATAAAATAGAGCCACTCAGTTGCATATTATCTCTCTGACTTACAAATATCAAAAATCCCTGACACCAGCATACAAAAGCATTGTAAAAAATAATCACAAAAATAGGGTGAATATACACAGTAGCTCTTACTGTCTCCTCCGGATGCACGTTAGACTTTCATAATCTCAAACATGCTGGAAAAGCAAACAGGGCAAGGGTTTGTCTGAGCGTTTTCCCTGTGGACCAGTGTCTCTGTGTGTACTTGTGTTGGATATTGATAAATCCTCTGAGAGTGACTTGCTTGCATTATTCTTGCCTCACTGACTTCACACAAGCAACCACAACCTCAGTTTCTCTTCCCTCCAAGAAATTCAAACTCTGCCCCATAACTTCAAACATGACATTCCACAACTTCAAAACTAAAGCAACAACCTCAAACTCGGCTAGCTAACAGCCTCAAACTCGATTTACCAAAAAATTCTGACTCAAACGCTTTGCAAAAAAAGGTTACCAAACTATATGCCTTTAACCTAGGGTGACCAGACGTCCTCTTTTCACATATGTCCAGGTTTTTGTTGTACTTGAGAAGCATTTCGTTCACAAACTAGTCTCGCCCTCCCCCTATTCCGTTTAGTTTGCTTGAGTGAGATGTTACTCTATACTCTAGACGCTATATTAAATGGAGACCCAGCTGAAATCCAAGTCGGTTTCCCTTTAGGCTGCCACAAGCTCATTGATTGGCTCTGCCGTTTCTTGCTAACGTGTGATTGGCCGTCACCGCTGTCATTCCCTCAAATGGAGTCTGGACTGCAATTTGGCCAGCAGTCCGTTTTCACCTGTAAGTTATTAACGTGTTGAGCGTTTGTTCTGCCTGTGTCACGTCAGCTAGACGTATTTTAACATCAGCGGTTTCATATTAAAATTCATTAATATTTACATTTGAGTGTGTTTGTGTGTGCGTGTCTACCAGGCTGTGATAAGCCATCTATTTACATGTCTCTAAGTGTAACTGTTATCAAAATAATTCAGAATTTCTGCTTATTTTTACTTAAAAATGAGGTATAATTCTGTGTAAATAAGATCTATTGACCATACAGTCCAAATATATGTGTAACATTGGTGACAATGAGCTGAAGTGAAGTTGATTGAAAAGGATTGGGTGATAATTTTATGCTACATGCTTTTAACAGTTTTATATATTTACAGTTATTTATAAATAATATGTAATAATGTATTAACATTTTATTAATGATTAATATTAATTTTATTACTTTATTATTCATAATAATGTTTAATAGTTATTATTAGTATATTAATAGTAGCTAGTAATTATTAATAAAATATAAATAATAATTTCTCAATTTTTATTAATAATTAATAATAATAAAATTTGTTCAAGCACCAAACATTTTTTTTATTTGAGCATGTAATACCTTATATGCCCCCAAACAACCCCCCCTTGCTAAGGTGTCCTTTTTTAAATCACCTCAGATCTGGTCACCCTATTTAACCTCTAGCTCTGTTACCTCACAAACTCAAAATCTACTACCTATGTCACAATTCAACCATCTACATTCAACCTAACTTTCTCCTAATCTTCCACCTGATGTCCTCAAACTCTGCTGTCACAACATCAAACTCTACCACCCAACAGTCTTAAATTCTTAACAACCTCTAACCCTCCTTACTTTACCTCCCAACCCTGCCAATAAACAAGCTCAATCTCCATTCATCAACCTCAAACTCTGCCTCCCCACAACCACAAGGTCTGCCAAAAAATACTATAAAATCTATCACCCAACAACAAACTCTATGATCAAATATCCTGTAACTTTACCCAAAAGCCCCAAAACTCCATTACCCAAAACCTCAAACTCCACATTTTAAATTCAGTAGCACTCAAGTTAGCATTTTGAGTTGCACATTTAAGTTACATAAAATCAGACTTCAACTCATCCTTTATGATTCCTGACTTGACTCAGACTCCTCAAAATAACACATGACAAACAAAAATCCTTCCATTATCATCGAGGCATGGTGTATGACACTTGGTGTGTGTACCTATATTTTTTTAGCGTATGGTTATATTATTCATTGATTTGACATGCAGCCTCTCTTTAACTTGTGACACATTACAACATCCAGCTATCACCTTCAAGCAACGTCAAGTGCAAACAAAGCAACATTAGCATGGCTTCAGCAGGAGCACTTTGTGTGCTAAAAGATCAAAATCCTGGACTATATCAGAAGAATGGCAACATGCAGCAGATGTATTGATGACATTAAAGACACCGGATTGACCACATTAAACTTTATAAGACGTATGAAAATGCAACCAGATGACAGTCATGCCAACCACATATTCACTTCATTTTGACTCCCTAAGGCTTGACACAGTTTATCACATTGCTTACTCACTGTAGTGTACTGTACAACATGTTTATTTGCTAGTTCAAACAATTTCATTGGAATAAAATCAAGAGGCCAGTGATAGCAGCTCAGGAGGTGTTTTGCCTTATGTTGTGCCTCAGAACAAATATTTATATCTCTATAGCCAGAGTCAGTCCAGGCAGAAATTCATTACTTGTATTTTGTGACTTGTGAACCTCAAACTCTATTATCCTACAACCTTAAACTCTATGATCTAACTTAACCGTTTCAAATCCTTCTTCCCAACAACCGCCCAATATGTTAAAATCACACCAACAAACAACCTAAATGTCTTCCATGGAACAATCTCATACTCTGTCTCCCATCAGTATCAAGTTCTGGCAACAAACAACTTCAAATTTTCCACTCAACAACATCAAATACTGTCTCTACAATGTAACACTGCACCCTCTAGAAGTCTAACACAACCTCTCACACCACCACAGTCTACCCTGGCTCTACCCTTCATAACCTCACTCTGTATCAAACCTCAAACTCTGACCCCATACAACCTCAGATTTGATCCCTCAACAACCTTAAAACTCCAATAACTCCAAAGGTCCAATAATCACAAACTCTGCTGCCCATCCTAACGGCACCTACTGCATTCCACTGAACTCTGCTTTCAATCCAGCTTCAAACTTGGACCACTACGGTGTCATTTCATTGCTTATGGTAAGGTGCTTCGTCTTCAGCTCATTTACTTGGCCCCTGTTAAAGACATATTAAGACCACTATTCCCATGACAGCATGTGATTTCTCCCTTGGTTGTGGATCATTCTGTATTATTTCATTTACTCCCAGAGGGAACGCTTCATCTCACCTGCGGTTCACAGTTCGGGCAGCTGCGGCTTCAGATCTGCAGCTAATGAAGGATCATCTGCATTCTACATGCCAGCACAGCTCGGCTGGCTAAAGGCCTCATAAAATAGTAATCTGCAACAATTACCCTGAAAATCCAAGGTGGGCAAAAGCGCTCACTTCCAATTAGCCTGGCCACTGACGCCCAGAGAATAACTCATGTTAGATATGAAAGGAGGCACATTGTATGTTCAATGAGATGCATTGTATCCAGTAGCTGAACTGAGCATGTGGAAGAGAGGTGAAGAGTTCTGCTGCCTGAAGATGTGTTGAGGCGCCTAAGAAATCAAGGAATATGACCACATTATTCAGTTTACCGGCTCCCAGTTATTTTGCTCCAGTTACAAGTTACTGGTGTTTTATATTCATACACCAGAACATTCTCTTCCTATGCTCCTTGCATACTTTTCCACATAAATGCAAAATCAAAGTCCAAATGGCTAGTTATGTCAATTCAAACAGCCGTGCTCATCAGTTTGCTAGTGTGCAGGAATGGACTACCACCCTATGCAAAGGACAAAGACATACTAGCAGAAATACAGTCACTAAATATTTGAAAATGACAAAAATAATAACATTCCAGACAGTATAAATGTTTGTAATTAAATAAATTACATAAATGTAAAAAAAAAAGTAAGCATCCGTTTCAATGCTCTTCTAACACACAGCATAAACCATGGGAAACTATTACTTGATAGATATTAAAATAAATTTTAAATAGCAAAAAAGTTTTGAGTAGCTGTTTAAAACAAAATCATGCAAATAAAAATAAAAAATTCTGATCACATCGAAAAAAAAAAAAAACGGAATATTTTTTTTAGATTGAGTACTGTTCTATTGTTCTTTAATATGATTGCCTTTATTCTTTACACAATGCCTCTTTCTTCTGAAGATCCAGTCTCCTGATACTTCCTGACTCTCCATGCCACATTTCTAGCATTAGCTAAGAATTTGATTACTGTGTTTAGCTTGAATCAATTATTTCTAATACTTCTCCTGTTGTTATTTTCCAATATTTTTGCTGATTTGTTTGTCTCTTAAATGCACAGTATGTAGTTTCCAGCGACATCTAGTGGTTTAGTTTCCATATTGCAACTGAAGACTTTTTCCACAGCCCCTCCCTTCAATACATGAAGGAGTCTCTACGGTGGCCGTAAGATGTCATATATCTTTGATACTCCCAAACGCGATGTCTAATAGCAGCTTTAGAGCTAGTGATATGTCAGGTGGTAAGATTAATTTTAATGAGAAATTTAGGAAATGTAATATGTAAAATGATCATAGCTACAATGCAGACGAAACATATTTTCTGCACTTCAGTAGTGATATTGTAAACGTTAGCTGTTTTCTGTATAAACAAAGTAACAAAGTAAACGCATCAAACTGCTTCACTGTAGACAGATAATGCAGGCAGGATACACATTTTTCTGTAGTCAAGGTAAGCTTGCCATGCTCTGAAGAAGGCACTCCAGCCAATAAGAGTTCACACGAGCTTATATTAGCTAAGCTCGTGAAATAGCACGCAGCTACGAATCTCCCGTTCCACCTTAAATGCTGCAGTAGTGTTCAGCTCCGATGTGCTACAATCAATGATCTATTACTGGATAGGACACACGTGACTTTTGAACGCGCAGGCAAGGAGCCTCCATGTTGTGTGGAAGCAGGGCAAGATCGGAAGGAAGCCAGCGTTTACAAACAATGAAAGGGCTGCAATGTTTTGCCTTTAACTGTTTAACTTTATCGGAATTCTATCAGCAGAGAACAGGGGATCACATTCCACAAGTATGTATTCATTTTAAAATGATTTATTAGTAATAATCTGTGAATTACAGCCACAATCTCTGACCTACAAACTTGACGTAGTTCCGTAGACATTACACTAATAGTCAGGCTTACATCAAACCAACAACACTCCTGAAGTTAGTATCACAGACATTAACTCTTACTGTAATCAAATGTAGATATGCATCAGAACTCTAAACTACTAGACTAGATGCATTTTTATAGTGACAGTGATGCAGTGTCAGTGTTGTCAACTTGGCAGTGCCAGTGGCCCATCAAATTGTCTTATAAGTTACAGACAACACCTTTTAAATGACTAAAAAGTAAAATTAGTATTGCAGCATAAATAGAGCTTTACAGTGTGTTTACTGTAACATTAAATGAACTCGGATGATAGCATTGAATATTTCTACATTTACTTTAATATGTATGAGGTCTCCGTGTTCTTTACTTTGGATTAAGACAGTCGACAGGTTGAAAAATTGATAATTTGTGTAGAGCCATCGGTCACTAGCTAGTAGCAGCAAGGCAAGAAAACATGGCTATATTTATGTCAGTGGCCATGCGATAGCAGCATTACACAATTTAATTATTTATCTTCTTTGTAAATAACTTACATTTTGAAAATCGGATAATTATTAACGATTTTACAGCCATTAGAAATCATACAAGCAGTAAGGCCTAGAGAAAATGTCGGTTACGACGGATGCAAAAGCCGATAGTAGCCTAACTGTTACAAGTGAAAGGCCAGGAGACAGTGGAAACAGTCCATATGAGATGTTTATTGAAGTTGAAACACAAAGCACAACACAGGACAAAACGAAGACAGGACAAAAAGACTGGGACTGAAACACAAGTACCTAATAAAATGACTTAACCAAGACTGACCTAAGACAAGGGACTTACATAGACTGACCTAAGATATGGAACTAACAGAGACTGACCTTAAGACATGGAACTAACAGAGACTGACTTGAACACAGGGGCTTAACGAAGGGGCTTGACATAAGGGCCTGACATACCTCTATGGGCCAGACATCCGATCAGTACATCGCCCACTTCCAACAGCAGCTGACCAATGAGATCAGCTCCTATCATGAAAGCTGGAAGTGGGGATGCACTGACCGGAAACAAACACCAGAGGCAGACAAGGACACAAGACTAGAACTAAACCACAATGACAAACTACAGGCTATGAACCGTTCCAGCCCAACCTACACTCTCCAGCAGCAGCTGATGTACCAATCAGCTGCTATCACGAAGGCTGAGAGTGCAGGAGGGCTGAAACGGACAAAAAACTAAAACTAAAGTACAAGGACCAAACACCAGACAGACACTAGAGGCTAAGCTCCATTCCAGCCCAACCTACACTCTCTAACAGCAGGTGATGTACCAATCAGCCGCTATCACGAAGGCTAGGAGCGTAGGAGGACTGAAATGAACCTAAAATGAAACACTAAAGGACATTGACCAAGTACAGGTGGAACATGGTGGACCAGGCACCATCCAAGCCCACCTTCCATATCAGCCACTATCACGAAGGCTGAGAGTGTAGGGAGGCTGGAGGACCATACACTGACCAACCATGAACCACCTATAAACAGGAACAAGGACTAAACTAGACAAAGAGGACCAAACAAACATAAACCACAAAGACAAAGAGACACAAAGACACAGCAGGCTAGACTTCAGATGGCATGAGGGCTGGAAGCCTGACTTCTGAAGACTCGGGGCTGGAGGTAGGACATCTTGAGACTCGAGGGCTTAAGAAATGACGTCCAGAGACTCAAGGGCTTGAGGTTGGACTGTAGAAGGCCTCATGGCTTTAGGCCTGACTACTAAGGCTTGCAGCCTAACTGCTGAGGTCTGACAGCTGGAGGTCAGGGGATCTGAGGCTGGACTGCTACCAGCAGGATTGTCCAGGACCATGTAGCTGAGGCGAGCAGACCATGCAGATACTGCTGCTAATGTAGACTGAAGGGTAACCAAATCTGAAGAGGTGAGTTGAGGTGTGTAGCGGTGAGGTAGTTAGGGTGAATGTCCCACACTCTGATGCGTGAGTGGCCTTCCTTTATAGCACAGGCAGATGGCCACTCATCACGTTCAGGTGTGGGTACTTAGTCCGGTTAGGATCAGGGAGGTGGCGACCTCTAGTGGCTGATACTGGTCTCAGCTGCAGCCACATACAACATGTCATCAACCATTTTAATACTTTGATTAATGTTAAAGAGCTTTTTATCCTCTTTGTAAAGAACTTTAAATTTAGAAAATCGGACAATTATTAGCGAAGTTAGAGCTTTGAGAAGGCAGCAGTGCTGGTCATGTGACATTGTTTACAAGCTTCACTTCCACACAACATGGCGGCTCCAATGCTAGCGAATAGGCAGTGTCCTATCCAGTAATATAGATCATTGGCTACAATGTCCTGCAGCACCATTTAAGGTGGAATGGGGGAAAAACACTTCGTACACAAATATGAATCTAAGTTTCATCATGTTTTCTTTTCTTTGACGATTGAAGTTGTGTTTTCTCTTCTTGACGAGCATAAGAATGTATCTTAACAAATAAACCAAAAAACCTTTATTCTTGCTTCTCCTTCGTGTATTTCTTCTTATTGAGGTATATGTGTACTGTCTTCTTCTTCTCCTGTTTTATATCAGCCAACGGTAAAACAAAGCTACAGCGGCATTGAATTTGAGTGGCCAATTCGTCATTACAACACAAACGGTTTTTGCTAGCCTCGTTTGTCCTTTTGCGAACTACTGTACAAACATGGCGATGCAACATGGCGGCCTCAGTCGGTGTTCGACCCGCGACCAATGTAGATATAAACAGCTTATTCTAAGGTAAAATAATCAAACAACTTCTTAGTTTATAATGATTAGATGTGTTTTTAATTATTTTTATTTGTGATTATATTAAATTCTGCCAAAAGATAACCCGAAATATTACATACTGTGCCTTTAATATAAAGTCTTGTTCTGTCAATGTCCATGTGTCAGTAACATTGTTATAAAGTTTTTATTGGTGAGCTTTTAAATGTATGTTTAAATGTTCTGCTGTGCTTTTTAGCACACATGAACATATTCACTAGCATTGTCACACTTTTCTTGATATTTTTCCATTTAGATATACTGTAAGATGTGGGTTATGACAAGGCAGGAAGAATAAACAATTTGATTTTATTTTATTTACAACTCATAATCTGCTGAGTGAGTATATGTTTGGATCTCCCCTGTACTGTGTGTGGTGTGTACACTGAGATGCAGCCTGGTTTCTTTTCCTCTGCTCTAATAGCTCTATTTTTCCTCTCTGTCTAATCAGCTGAATCTGTCTCTGCAGAGAGCGTTTTCTTCCAGCATGCCATCTCACCCAGCCAGACACTTTTGTTCTGGTGCTAATGAAAGATCATCTCATTTACTTTCCCCCCATACACCTCTTAGACATTTCTGACCTCATGAAGTGTCCCCTTACGTCTGGCTCACAGACGCATGATGCACAATTACCAATAAAAGGTACAAGAAGCATAAACATAGTTACACAGATATATGAACAGATGTCTTCCTAAGTGTTTTATGGATTAACATCTCTTTGCAAATCTTCTAGAACATTGGTTTCCAAACCTGGAACATGAGTATATCATATATTACCATTTCTCTGCTCAGAAATGTCCAGTTCAGTTCAGAAAATGCATGTTAATTAGATGATTACATCAGGTGTATTACCACAGAACAACAACAAGGATTGAGAACCACTGATCTAGAGTTAAGCCCCTGCCAGCAAAGTGCAGTGTATCAATTTCATTTCACCTTACATGCCCTGACCATGTATGCATTTGTACCTGTGGCCTCCACCATGCCTTCCAGAATCACTACAATCTCCAGCTCCTCCTTGGCAAGGCTGACTTTGGAAATCTCCCAGAAGGGGCTGTGCTGGTTGATCTCATGGCAGATGATGAGCGGAGACACCAAAAAGAGACGGTCGTCACCTGTGTCGTAACCCACATTCATGTCCGTTTGGTTGAGGGGAATGAACTCCCCCTCCTTGGTCTGTTTGGACTTGATCAGTTTGGCTCGAATAGAGGCCTCAACGATGTGTGAGTTCCTCAGGTCCCCCACACGGAACATCAAGCACAGGCGCCCGTCACGCATAGAGATCACAGCGTTGGTGGAGAACACCAGTGTCTCTGCTCGTTTCTTGGGCTGCGAGATCTTCACAAACATGCAGCCCACCATGAAGGCATTAACGATGGAGCCCAGCACCGACTGCACCAGCAGGAGCACAATGCCCTCTGGACACTTATCTGTGATCACCCGGTACCCATAGCCAATAGTGGTCTCTGTTTCTATGGAGAACAAAAATGCAGAGACGAAGCCCTCTAGGTTGTTGACGCACGGCGTCCAGTTTTCATCCCCTATGTGATCTAGATCCCCCCGTACATATGCAATCAGCCACCACATGAGGCCAAAGAACAACCACGTGACTGTGTAAACCAGCACAAAAATGAAAAGGTTGAACCTCCACTTCAGGTCCACCAGTGTGGTGAAAATGTCCGTAAGGTATCGGTAGGTTTCCCGGACGTTGCCATGGTGCACGTTGCACTTGCCGTCCTTCCGGACATAGCGCTGGATCTTGCGCTTGGCTCTCTCAGGGTCCTGAAGTTGCTTCGGTACATCTTCTCGGGCCTGCTTGGGCAGGCGAGGCTGTCTGACCGTAATGGGGCTCTCCACATCCTGCTCCATTGGGCCTTCTGGAAGGATCCGAGCCTGGAGGCAAGACACATGAGACAAGATAAGCCCATATTATACTGTTTATGTACTCATATTCACAAAACACTGATAAAACAGCAAATACAAGTGTGAAAATGTGGTCTGTATCAGTTCTCATGCTATGACACTGTGGATAGTTTTTTTTTACTCTAGTGGTTTTTCAGTCTTCTATTTTTGCACATTCAAGGTTGCGTCAAGGCATTGCTCATCTGACATTTTTATAGCTACAAATTCCATAGCTCTCTTTCAAGCAACTGGTTTATTTTTCAACCAGACCCTTCCCTGTTCACTCATTCCTGTGTTCCCAAAAATCACAGATGAACAATAATGTATTTGTGCTGGTGGTCAGAGGAAAGGCTGCATCATCAGTCTCTCGCACCAGAGATACTCCAGCATTGTTGTGGGTTAAATATGACACCTTTCTGGGTGTGTGTTCTTAACAACTCCTGCCTGAGTTACAGTCACAGCAAGTTCTTTTCCAAACAGCAACTTAATTATCCTGAGAGCTGCTTATGCTTCTCAGGAGGTACCACACAGGAAAAAATCAAGAATTTTTTTGGGGGGTGCTTTTAATGAAGAGGAATATAGCAAAAGTAGAAGACATTGTGACCTGAGGGTAGTGCTTGCTGAAAGCAGTGCTTAGCAATACAGAGATGAGCCCCACCACTGAGATCTAGATTCGATTCCCAGCTGTTACGTGCCACCCATTGATCAGGATTCTTAAGAAAGCCTCTGACAGAATTTTTATTTGTTATTTTTGAATGTGCCTGTGGTTTCTCTTTTTCACTGATAAGTCAGCATGACCTCGTTCTGTCATTCTGTGATTAGCACAACTGCAGTACAATTTTTTTTCATAATAAACTGGTCAAATGAACTTCAGTTTGTCGACAAAAGACAGTATTTCAGCGCAATTAAATTCCGTACAGTTTAGTTCAGTTTTGTTCACATCATACTTTTTTTACAATAGTGATTGTCTCAGAAGATTTGGAAAAAATTATCAGAGCATGAAGCTTAAACCCTGAGAGGAACCATCACTCAAAAGAGGAAACCTGCTGTGGAATCCATGCTATGATAAGTATAACAGATTACAGTAGCATTCAGATCATGCATTTTTGAGGTAAGCTATTGGCCAATGTTAAAAGATTGTCAGATAAAGATCACACAATACAGTTATAAACTACCAGTTATGTTAGACATATATGCTAGATGCATGACATGAATCTGAAACAGGGTAGGAGCTAACAGAGTGTGACAGTCAGGGTACTAATTACAGATCTTGACAGAAATGTAACACTGATGTAATGGTAGACTATTCATTCAGATCATTATAATACACAATTCATATAATCCACAATAATAATAATACATATAATCCACAATTCACATTCCTCTTCCTACTGTAGTGCATGGTATTCCCAAAGAGCAGTGAAAGTATTCAAGATTTCCATATGGATGCTTAATTTGGCAGCATGAGTACATGAACATGCATGTATTGAGTTTTATAAATGTATTGGTAGGGTTGTAAAGTGACTTAATCAATGCTTTGGGACCTGGGGAATAACATGCAATTAGTCTTTCCCTCATTTATAATCCTTTTCATGACTATCTGAAACAAAGATCTGTTGATTAGTTGTGGCCCTATATGACCTGTGTTTTCAAGTTGGTTTCTGTTTGCAAATATATCTAAGGAGGAAACCAAGCCAGAATCAAAGCTTACATCACGTAACGTGAGTCCGCTCAGACTCTCCCACCGTCCATCCGTCCTCTATCTTCCCCTCCACCCCCTCTCACTTCATCCCACAGAGCTGTCAGAGCTCATTCTGCTCCTGAAGAAAGAGTACCATGAAGTGAAGCACTGCTCGCTTTCTCGCTCTTGCTTACAGCTACATGGTGGCACTTGGAGGCTAAAGCTTGCACAATTATCAATAAAAACATCACTGATATAAATGCCTTGAAAAACATTTTATTGCTCAAAATCTTTAATGGCTGAATAGACTTAAGTGATTCTAAAAATTTTTAGGAGACATAGCAGTTAGGACATACAACAGATAAATTGAGATTGAGAGTATTAATTATTTGGCAAATCTGAATGGTGTGAGACTAAAACTCAAGAGGAGATGTGAGATTACTGGGTCTTTTTTCTCAGGAGAAACATCTAAACACCAGGAGGCTTGAGCTTAAAGATTTTATGTCATCTCATTGTTGTGTAGGAGAAACTACTGATATGTTAAGAAGACCTATTCTTGATTTTTCTACTATTACCTACAGCAAACACATATTATTTGTTGCATTGGACGTATTATGTGTACAAACCGGATTCCAAAAAAGTTGGGACACTAAAGAAATTGTGAACAAAAACTGAATGCAATGATGTGGAGGTGCCAACATCTAATATTTTATTCAGAATAGAACACAAATCACAGATCAAAAGTTTAAA
>BRDA01010428.1:96724-116724 GCA_036984385.1 Crenuchus spilurus
TCATCTAGGTTTAAGAGAGTTATCCCTCATTAATACCTCACAGGAAGTGAACTTCCTCACTTAAGGTACTGGGAAAGACTTGAGTACTAAATGTTTCTTTTTTTTATTGGATTAATGTTTTATTGCTTCACTTTTTAATTAGTACATCTGATCTAATTTTCTTCAATCCAATGGCCCTCTTATGTTTCACTTTTATTTTTTTCTGTCATTTATCTACACAATGATAATTGTATTTATTTTGTTTATTTTATTTGTTTTATAGCTTTTTTATACGGTAGATATAATTTTTTATCTTTCATCGTCTATGTAAAACACTTTGAATTGCCACGTTTTGGTGCTCTATAAATAAATGTGTCTTTCCGAGCCTTACTGAATAAAAATAAACAATTACAAACTAAACACTGGTCGGTTCATGTTTTCTGAACTTCTGCAAAAGCATATCATGATCAGTTTAATGTGCAGTGGGGTTATTTTGCAGTTGTCAGTTTATTTAGGGTCACATACCCAGTACCTCTAATTTTTAGTTATTTAAAAATTACCATCTGTAGCTTATTTGTATATCACTTATAGCAATAGGTCTGACTGCAAAAGGCAAGACTCAAAAGACAAACCCATTCTCATCTAGCTGACACCAGACAGCACATGAGGCCAGGTAGTTTTACTGTATTAAGAATAGTTCTGACTGAAAAGCTAGAGAAAAGACAACATTTGCATTAAAAACATCAGCATTAGTCTCTAAACTGTGGAATGACAATATGTACCAACAGTGTAAGCGTTTGTAAAAGTGGTCAATAAGTGAACCTTTATGGTAGGAGTACCTGATAAAAGGGCCAATGTTAATGCTAATAAACTGCCTCTCCATGTGTGTGTGTGTGTGTGTGTGTGTATGTGAGTGAGGAGCACGTGGCAGAAACAGAGACAGATGTGTAAACATTTACTGATGTGATTAATTAGCTCTCTCACTGACTAGCGGCCATCACCAAAAGCACTCTGTCATGCTTTTCCTTTATCCACTCCCTTACTCTCTTCTTCTCTCTCTCTTTCCTTTGCTCTTCTGAAAGAGGGATTGAATGATGAGTCACATCTCAGCGGTTTCTGCAAAACACATTTAACAGTGCACCACAGTGTACCCTGTTCTGTAACCCTGCTCTGTAAACGTGTGCTGTAACAGAGTGTAACGCAAAGCATTGCCAAGGCTAGGGGGGCCTGAAATTTGATAGGTTACAACACTGGCCTTCCCAGATCTGTTCATCAAGAAGAATTTGCATCTTACTCAGACCACCAGACGTTAGACCTGCAACACTAAATGAAGCTCAGACACTCAAGTTAAAACCTGGAAGCTTTTAAACTCAGATGGGTGGCTGTGGATGGCATGGATAAAGGTTTTTTAGGCTCAAGCTCACTTGTTGCATAGACTGTCACTCTGCCTGTTACCCATCATAGTCATTTACTAAAAAGTGCTTAAAAGAATTTGGCGATGATGTATTTGTATGAAAATGAATTTAAACATGTCTATTAAAGCACTCTCTGTCTATTAAAGCTCTGCAACACTTCAATGTAACATTGAGTCATAAAAACACTCTCTAGTGCTCTGTAATAGAGATCTGTAACACTGCAATGGAACACTGAGTCACATCACTCCATAATACTGCTCTGTGATAGGATAACACATAAAAAACACTCTCTAATAATAGTACTCTATAACACTGCAATGTAACACTGTCACATTACTCCATAATAGTGCTGTGTAACACTGTAAATGTGAAAGTGCAACGTGAATAAACATTACACTTAGATAGACAGACAGACAGACAGACAGACAGACAGACAGATAGATAGATAGATAGATAGATAGATAGATAGATAGATAGATAGATAGATGAACGTTACACTTATATAGCGCCTTTCTCAAACCCAAGGACGCTTTACAATCAACACACTCCATTTACACACACTCAATCACACACACCGGCAAGAAGTGGCAGCCAATTGTGCACAGCGTACGCTCAACCGGAAGCGACCGTCCACCTGGAGGACTGCATCGAGCACTATGGGATCACCCAGGACAGCGTACCAACCATATCTGGGCAACATACATACATTCATACGTATTCATTCACACACACCATGGTAATTTTTAGAGTATCCAATTCACCTGATCTCCGGAAACCGGAGTCCCCGGACGAAACCCACGCAAACACGGGGAGAACATGGATGGATGGATGGAAGTTCCTAGAGGTTCCTTCAGGGAAATTAAGGATATAAATATAGCACCTTTCTAATACCCAAGGACACTTTACAATCAACACACTTAGAATTCAACCACACACAATGGTGAGAATTGACCGTCCACCTGGAGGACTACACCGAGCACTGGGGAATCACCCAGGACAGAGTGCCAACCATATCTGGGCATAGACAAATACAAAAACCAGACTCCCTAGGGGAAACCCACACAGACACAGAGGGTTGACACACCCACAACCAGATGGGGACTTGAACCCAAGAGCTCAGTGCTGAGAGGCGGACGTGCTAACCACCAATCCACCGTGAGTGAAAGTGTAACACTGCTCTATAAAGCACTCTACAGTACTATTCAACACTGCTCTGTAATAGTGATCTGTGACACTGCAATTACACTCATATTATTCCATAATATTGCTCTGTGACAGTGTATCACTTCTATAAAAGCACTCAGAAGTAATGTGTACACAATACTGCAGTGTAACACTAAGTCACAGTACTCCATAGTAGTGCTCTGTGACACTGTGTAACACTGCAATGTAACATTACTCCATAGTGCACTGTAAGCCTGTGTTACACTGCCCAGTGATAGTGATGCTGTAGCACATCTTTGTAATCACACTTTGCTTCACTGCTACATATTCATTCTGTGCTGTATTTGTTGATGCTACTGAGTAGTCCACAGTAACACTGAACAGTCCACTGAATTGTACTGTGTAACAACACTGTAATCCGTAACACATTCTCTTCAGTACAGCTCTGCAACACTGCTGTATCTCTGTACTCTGCTGCAGTCTCAGGGTATTATCTCTCCTGCAGGGAAGACAAAGGCACCAGACGGCAGACGGAGGGCTGACAGATCCAAAAGTCCCCTTCCTGCTTAAGCATGAGCAGGTGAGAGAGGCTTTAATGTGTGAGAAGACGTATGGAGATGAAAATGAGACACGTATACACGTTGTTCCGTGCACTGACAAGGTCTGGACCATATGACATCTAATCTTATAAATCGAGTCCATCTGTACATCAGATCTCTTATCTTTTTGTTTCTCTATCTCTTGTTCTCCTTTGTACCCATGACTGAAATCCTCCATTCGGTGACCTATAGCTGGACAACATGCTCAGAAACAAGGTGAAAAACACCACAAAAGCACATGTCGCTCTCATAAGGCCTCTGCCTAACATTTCAGTTTCAAAGCGCTGCTGTGTTTATTCAGAAGCAGACAATATGCTTTGTCTAAGCTGTTCAGTCACTGGGCTGTCCAAATGGACAGCATAATTGTGAAAAAAAGATTTACTAATATTCATGAAGCCACTGAAAAGGCACAGCCAGATGCAGTGAGGAGAGTGAATGAGCACATTACCATAGCTGTTGTCTATGCAGAGAGGCGCGCACACACACTAACACGTTGGACACATGCTGTAATTGCACTACACATGCAGTCACTCCAAATACACACACACACACACACACACACACACACACACACACACACACACACACACACACACACACACACACACACACAAACTGAACACCCTGCAAATGAGCTTCATTCCTGGAGCTTCTCTCTTGTTTTCTGGCCATACTATAAGCAGACAAGTCCCTTTAGATGAAAACCTCTTTTACAAGGACTATGTGGTTGGACAGCATCTACAGAGCATACAGGTATCTAGATGTATCTAAAAACAACTGCAGGCATCTCCAAAGTTTGCCTGGAGTAACAATTGAAATTCAGTCATGGATACAAAATGTTCAGCCTTGCCTTGCTCCTGTAACATATTCTGTCACCGGGCAGCTCAGAGGAAAAGCACATTTGCCCATTCTCGCCCTTACAGTGGTGAAGGTTTGTAAAGGCTCAGAGTGGAGATTCTAAATTTGAGGTGACACTCATAAAAAGGACAAGAGGTTTAAAAGGAAAAGTCCACTGACAGCTATATAGATGAAATTATAGCTCAACCTTCTGCTGGCCAGAGAAGTCCAGCTGATCCTGCTGAAGAGGTCAGCATGATGGGTGAGCTATCTGCAATCTTCTTTACTTCTTCAGGCTCCACAGAAGGCTAAGGATTCAGGTCTACGGCTTCCAGGATAGCATGAGTCCGAAATTACATCTTACAACTACAGGTGGCATTGAAGTGATACCCAATATCAGTGTTCGGCTAATACAAAATGATAGATTGTGGATTAGAAAAAATAATCAATCCAGCCTGATCAAGCAAATCTGAATATTTAGCGATTTAATCTAATGAGCTTGATTCCACTGGGAATCTCAAAAATGAACCATTGCAAAACAAGGGTAATTCCAGTCTGGCTATATGAGGGATTTTATATGCAATTGCTTGGTTTCTCGCATTTAGTCATAATAATGTCTATTTTTAGTCTCTCCTCACCTTTTTGCCTAATAGCTAATGTGTGGTGAGAATTCTGGCACAGACTGGTTGCCGTCACATTATTCAGGTAAATGCTGCACATTTGTGATGGCTGAAATGTTTCTAATGCCTGTCCCATATGCCAAAGTGCTTTGGGTGTCTAGAAATGCACTACAAATATATAACTGTAAAATAATAATAACAAATAATAGTAATAAAAAAAATCAATAATAAAAATATCAGCCTATGAATAACCCTATAAATAAAAATGTGAAAATAACTGTTTTTATCAGCATCCTTACAATGCACATTTACTGCGTATGTTAATATCTCCTATCACATCCTTCACTTGAGCCTCACCACAAGAATGCATGTTTACAATACAGGAAGTGAATGAACCTGTCCATCATGCCTTTCAAATAAACTGCTAAACACAGCTCTAAAAATTTGAGGCTATAATAACCTTATTATACGTTACAGTTAAACTATTTCCTCATTTCACTCTAACTCAAAAAGGCCATTTGGAAAAGAGAAAAAAAATTGTCAGGGCTCCGAGTGGCTCAGTGGATAATGGCATTTGCATTATGAATCCTGTTTGAATCCCGAGTTTGAATTCTGCTTGCTATCGACAGCCAGGGCCTGAGAGAGCAAAATTGGTTGTGGTCTCTCTTGGTGGGTAGATGCTGCTCTCTCCCCATCGCTACTACAATGCATTGTCCACTGGCTCAGGCATCTGCCTGCCAATCCATCAGAGATGGGGATCCTGTGCTTTCCTCTGAGGACATTGGCTGCCCAGAGATGATATATCATCAGCAGTTGGAAAAAGAGGTGGTGGATGACATCACATGTATCGGAGGATGCCTGCGCTAGTCTTCACCCTCCTAAATTCAGTGACATTGCAATGGATTGGGAGAGTCCTAGCAGATGGTGCGTTGGTTATTTCATAGTTGGGGCCTCTTCTTTACATACAATACAAAAAACATGTATTATGTACTACTGTTACAAATAACTTTAGATGTCTTTCTCCAACTTCTTGCCATTTGTTCAGCTAAAATTAAGGTTTCAGCAGATCTTTCACACTGCAATTTTTTAAATGTAGCCTAATTCTATTATTTCTGATATTTAGAAATATTATTTCACTTAAATGTATAACTATAAGTTGTTTTACTTGTTTTAATTTTATTTCTCATTATTGTTTCTTGACAAATAATTTGCTGTTGATACAGCAGATACTTTAACTAAATAAAATTACTTTAAGCAAAATGCATCTTACTGTAATAAATACATCTTATATAATCTTATAAAAAGCTTACAACATTCTCACAATGACAAATATGATATATCAACTAGATACAAGACAGTTTCACTTGCCAAGATACCATTTTTGCAGTGCAGCCAAATTCCCCTGTGATAACTGGAAATTAATTGGTCTCAATCTGGAGTTGAGTGGAGAGCAATTTTACTGCCTCTGTTTGAATGACAACTCCATGCTCGGAGCACAGACGTTTGGTTCTGGCTAGATCCTGGTCAGTTATGTGATTGGCTCGAACAGAATGATAGACGTGAAACATCCTGCTGCCTCCCCCACGTGGAGGGCCAGTGCCAGTTTTGGTGCCGCAGTGAATCAGAAACCACGGCAGCCGCAGGACAGCAATAATTACACTCCCTTCCAGAGATAATGTGTAATTCTCACGTACAGTCGCCCATGGCCATATGTGTGAGAACAGTCAGCAGAGGGAGAGTGAAAGAGTGAGAAAGAGAGATAGAGAGAGAGAGAGAGAGAGAGAGAGAGAGGGAGGGAAAGGGAGAGGGATCAGCTCTGTGGTCATCTTATTAAAAACTCTAGCTGTGAATTGCCATGATTTTCTTTGATTAATATTTTATTGAATTTGGGAGATACATGATAACATTGCATAAGACCATATCAAAGATAATGTGACATGATTTCCAGTATTATGACACTGCACATCTGGCCTATAAATTCTTACTTCTTTTGATAAATTGATTATTTTACATTAAAATGGAGGACTTCATACATAATAAAACTACTGTATATATGGAAAATAGTCAATATATGATCTAAACTTTATATCTTTTTATTTTTGTGTTGTTTTTTTGAGATATTTAAAAATGCCTGATGCCTTTTCCGTTGTTTCAACATTTTATAGTACATGGACTACACAGACTAATAGAAGTGGTCCAAAATGATATGTTATAAAATCTTATTACAGTACCGGACATTAAAATTAAACATGTTTACAACTGGTTTAATAATTTTTTTAAACAAAGTATTATTTCGGAAATGCCCATCTTGAATATAGCACTTTTTAGACTCATTCCAGCTGAGAGCTTTTTTCTGGAGTGCAATCTTTATATACAATAAAAACACTAAACCTTAATATGCTGCTTTCTATATTAATGCCCTGGAGTCACACTATTGATGTTATAATATTTAGGGGGATATGACAGCTTTAATATTTCACTAAATGAGAAATAAAAGCTCTGTATATATAGAGTGGATAAAGAGCTATAAAAGACAGTGGGGTCTTGCTACACTCTCCAAAGCTGAAGTGGATCAGTATTCATTTGGCGCCGTGTATTGATTTGGTTCAAAAGTAACTGGAGAGAAAGCTCTCATGCAGCGTTTCTGCTCTGGGCCTCCTCCACAGACTCCACATCTCCATAACCATGGCTGCTTTTTCTCTCCATCCTTTCTGCACAGATCTAACTGCTGCACAACAAGCAAGAACAAGAGCTCTAATCCCAACACGATGCAGCTTGCTGTGGGAGCAGAAAGAGAGTGCTGCATTATGGGATAGGATTCTTGGTATTTGAAGTCTCCCTTGTATCAGTACTGGAGTCTTCATTCTGCATTTTGCTTCATGTAGAAGGCAGTGTTTAAGTCAGTGTTTATTCTGTCTGGTGTTTGTGTTTTTATGATGATAAACGTGATGCAGTGAATTTGATTAAGATGTGTCATTTTCAGTGATACAATAAATGCCAAAACTTAATAAAAAGACTGTGTTAATGAGAAAATGATGCGTACTGTGTACTGTATACAAAAGCAACTCATTTACATCACATCATGCAAAATGGAACAGCCTACCAAGGCTGTGTTACCACATCATTAGAAAGGAACATGTATTGCATGTTGGAAGGATAAAATGGAAATGATGTTGTTGCTATTCTTTGCTGAACAGGAAGAACTGATGGTATGATGTCAGCGGCTCCATCAAAAACAACATCAACCATGGTTAATTTGTAATACTTACATTTACAGATCCTTCATGATATGTCTATTATTTGATTATTTAATCTATTATTAATCATCTGCTGCCATTTCTTATGGGTGACAGCCGAATGCGTACTCCCGCTGCAGCCTCAAAAACTGGTTGAATGTAGGCTGCATTTCTCAGCTGTATTTGTAGGTTCGTCCTCTTTGCAATACACTTCTATGACACAGTGGTCTAGAAATGCAGCCCACCTAAATCTAGACTGCAGCCCATCTTTAGGAACATATCTGTAGTAAGGATGTGCTATATAGATTGTCTGTGATAATATCTTAATTGTGTGAGTAGATGTTGTTGAATATGTCACTCAGTAAGCAACCCCCCCCCAAAAAACAAAAAAAAAAACAAAACAAAACACATTTATAGTCCACAGATTCGCAGCCTTGTAAAATAGACTTCTGCACATATGTACTGACAAGGCATACAGTGTGCTAATGCATACTTAGCTCAACTGTGACAGGAGATAAAACACAGACATCACCAGCCTGGAGATCTACAGAGTTCAATTGATCTGCTAGATGTGGATGATCCTCACTTGCACAAAGATGTTTTGGCTTGAAAAGACAAGTGGTTGCTGTTAAAGACAGCTCAAGAACGAACTTATTTCACCGTTTGTAGACTAATCAGACTATGAATATAAAGAATATAAAAAGTTTGGGGAGTGATCTGTCCAAACCAGCCAAGGCACCAGCACAAAAACACCCAGCAGAATCCTTCTGCAGCAAAGTGCAAAGCTAATCCAATATGTAAGATCAAATATATAAGACACGGTTTCAGTTGACTCACAATATGTTTTTCTGTCTATATTAAATGTTTCCTATTGCACTGCATTACGTGTGTACCATTTAATCACAATAATACTTGTAATGGTGGTTTCAGTACTTCTGTATTGCTTTAACTTGAATGCTTGAGGTTTTAAGTGAATAAATGATATTTACACACACACACACACACACACACACACACACACACACACACACACACACAATATCATTGGTAATCAACAATGTCTTATTAAAACAAGTGGGCTAGTGTCTAACCTATTTTTATCTTTCACTTTATTTACTTTAAAATCATTGTGAAAAATACATAAGAACAGCATTGTATTGTTTACTCTTGTTTGTTCTGCATAGGCAATAATAAGCCTTATTAAACTACTGTAAACAGACATTTACATTAAGATCCATGAGGGACCATTTATTGTTTTTTTTTTCTCGTTCTTACTTCATTGAAGAAATTCTATATTAAATGTAAAATCTAAAATGTAATTTCTATAATTACACCATTTGTTAAAACAGGAGATATCGCACAGCTGAAGTAAGCCAGAATTGGTAAGGCAGCTGCTGATAACAGGCTCTGACTGTACCTCAGGGATGTTGATATCCTACTGAGGACCATTATTTTGGCTGCCTTAATGATGGCCACTGGAAATGTGGCAGTACCTTGAACAAACCATCAGTTAAATTGTGTGTGTTCCTGCAATCTGTTCCCACATCTTCCAAATACACAAAACCAAATCCACCACTGTCCCATACCTACATCTCCTGAACCCACAGCTAATTTTACATTCAACCATTCAAACAGCCATCTTCACCATCAACTTCCAAAAACATAACACACTGAAATTTCTAAACAAACAGCCATCCACAAACAGCATCTCCCAAACATCACACAGCAATGATCAAACCAACAACCATACATCCACACTGCAGTCATCACAATCGCATTGCAATCATCATCATTATCCTCCAAATCCATATCCATCTATACACTACAATTAACAACATTTACTAGTGCATCTCCAAAGATTGTAATACCATTAATATTCATAATTTAATTAAAAAACATGAACAGTCATATATTTCATTATATTTCAAGACTTTTTTAGTTTTAATGTTGATACTGTTTGAATAGAAATTTACTCAAACATGAATTTAAATATTCAAATAATTTCAGATTCTGGATTTCTGATTTTCTTAAGCTTTACTGATCAACAATAATAAATAAGAAGGACTGAAATGTCAGCATAAAATATCAGGTTAACTTTTAAAAATTAAATTCTAAAAAACAATTAACTTTTTCCATAATATTCCAATTCAATATTTTCCATAATATGTTTTTGATGTGGCAATGTGAAGCCAATCTGAACCTTATCAAAGTGCAGTGACTTGTGCCATCTGTAAAATGCATACTGATTTATGTCAATGTTTATCTGTGGTGAACAAAATAATAATAATATCAGTCAATAATATGGCATCTTTTCCAGCACCAGTCACCATCCTGAACTATCATTGAGAACAGTGGGACACACAAACTCAAATCAAATCTGATGAAATCATGTCTTGTCCATTATAACTTCCTGCCCAAATGTTGTGTTTCAGTTGGAAATGCTTATTTAAGCAAAATGTGTTCTGATTTTCATATTAATGTGGACCAGAATCATTACCCTTGCTTACAAAAATGGTACATCAATTCCATGTTGCTTTTGATCTTCTGTGGCATCACTCTGAAGAACCATGTTTGGCATCTATGCACAGTCATCCTCAATGTGCAATTGCCAAACTCCACACTCAGTCTCCTATTACATCTCCCATACTCCTGTATTCTTTTCCTCACACATCCAGAAGTCATTCTCTTCCTCACACCTGCAAAATCCAACACCATTATCACTCTACAATTCCCAAACCACAATCCCATATCTATTCCCTGACCCAGTGCAAGTTCTTTACAAGCTCTGCTCTCCAGTCATCCTCAATTTTTCCCGCATCAAATCTCAATGCACATGTTTTACCAACACTGTGAGTGAATGTGTGGGTGTCTGATTTATCTCAAACGGTAACGTCTAATGTTAACGTCTATGTTTAATCAGCACCTCTGATGAACAGCACTGGACAGCTCTCTCCTCCTCTGCCAAGAATAGCCTTTAATTCAGGCCTTCTGCTGTGTGTGTATTCAAAGGACGAGGCGGTGATTAATAGCGTGGTTCAATCATAAAGGAAGCTGTATCTATATTAAACAATGAAGCTCCTCAGTCAGGACCTTTTCTTCTCTGATCTAAGTAGACTATGTTTCTGCATGTCTGTCATAAATCAATAAACACACACACACACACACAGCTGATGGCAAATGAGAAAAGGGGGAGGGCTGTGCGTGTTGTAACAGCCAGTTAGCTGATTGTCAGATTGTCATGGTGGTTATGTAGTGTTTTGTTTCTCTTTTTTTGTGTTCTTATTCAGAGTCTGTTGGTCCTCCTGCGGGGAAATGAACAGGGTCATATTCCACATTACACACAAACCATATCAGCTGCTCCCATCTACATTATAATCTCCTCTATTTATTCAAGTAGGCCTACACACACCAACAGCTGTGCACACAACAACAACAGTTAACCCAAAACAAAAGGAATTGCATTGATGTTTACATTTAGTCATTTCATAGACATAATTACGCAGAGCAGCTTAACAAAAATTCAAACACTAGAAGGTACAAAAAAATCCCTGATAGCAAGTGAATGATGGCCCAGTTCTGACCTAAATTTACTCTTTTACTGGATCGCACACCACCATAGAATGACAGTGATGACTTCTTCCAAATCTGGATGATGTAACCCAAATTTAACCAGAACTCAAGGATGATACAGTTGACCGACGACAGTTTGCCTCAAAATAGAAATGGCATTCAAACATTTCACACAGTAGGTTGTATGTGGGTCACATGTTGCCCAGAGTTTAAATGCCATGACAAGCCTTAAACATGACTGCTACAGACAGGCCGATTTTGGCCCACACTACAATTGTCATCACCATAACTGACATGTCAGGGCCTTAATTGGGCAGGATCTGGTCTTCTATCTTGGCATATATCGAGAAAGAGTCTTCATCAACACACTGCAATTGTACATTATGACAAAAATTAATTCTTGCACCATGAATTTACCGTTTGTTATGAATAATTTTAAGATGTAGTCATTTCAATTCACACAAACCGCTATCAAAACATCTTTCATTTAAAGGTACAGTTGCATCTGGATTAGAAAAGGAAAACTGATTACCTCATATATCGTAAATGAGATTACACTACAGTACCACCATACAATAAAGCTTTACAAAACAATCACTGCTGCAAGTCCTGTAAACTGGCTTTTAGATTCAATGAACGGATATTAACAACATACTTTACTGGCCTCAAATCAATAATGTTATATAAAAATGCACCCAATTGGATCTGTAAAATTATCTGTAAATAAGAAAACAATTGAAAAAAAATTCAATAAGAGTATCACAAACCCTGTATTTGTTATCATTCCTCTTAAGAAATTAAATGCCACTTTTAAAGTAACTATTTCTTTGGGCTAAAGTTTGTGAGTTAGAACCACTGGGAATCTTACAGAGGGGGAGGAGTATTTTCCTGTCTGAGATTTCTGATTTGAGGCACTGAACTTTGACCTGTCAAACCATGCACACTAACACCACTCTCAGTGCTTTTAGCTAGACAGTATAATAAGAGTATACACACACGTGTGCACAGACACACACACTCATAGAGAGAGAGAGAGAGAGGAGGGCTTAAATTGGCAATCTAATAGGAACACACACATGCACACTCAGAAGAGAGCTCAAAGAGGCAGTCAATTAGAAACACAGGCACACATCACACATACACACACACGTGCACATGCACACGCACACACAGACCCTTTTCTCAAAGGAGGGCTTAAAGAATCTAATAGGACTGCTCACCAGGGTGTGTGTTAGTCTGTTTGTGTGCAAATGTGTGTGTGTTTCATCTCCCTGAACACTGAGCACTATGTCTAATCTCTCTGTAAACATACAGACTCCTCCTTCAGCACCCAGCAGGCTGACAGCACACACATGCACACGCACACACACCTGAGTACACCTGTCCCTAATGTCCAACAGGTTATACATAATCCCCTCCCCAACTGAGAGAGAACAGGCGAGCTGGCCATCTAAAGCTGTACAATTTCAGTAACAACCTCGGAAAAAAATGTTAAACTGCGTTTAACTGATACTCAGCATCTTTTTACAGAAAAGCAATTTCATCATGTGTGATCTCTAGACATTCCATGTGTTTTCTTGTGAATATATGATTTTTACAAATGTTTTTATGCTTTGTTATTTTTTTGGTACAGGTTCTGATGGTCTTTTGTCTCAGTACAGCGCTACATCAACAAAAATATTAATTAAAATTAATTAATTAAATGTAATTCATTCATTATTCATTATTAAATACAACATGTTTGTCATATATTTTATATTCATTACATATAAAGGGACAAATCTCAAAATCTTTTTTGTTTTAATTTTGGTCAGTGTGGCTTATAGCTCATGAAAATCTGAAATAATTTCAAATTATTAGAATATTTAATATGGATGAATTTGAATACATTAGTGTCAACGTTTAAAGCATAATGGCTTGAAATGTCACTTTATATGTAATGAATATAAAATATGAGGTTACCTTTTAATAATATATTTAATATTCAAATATTTGGAGTTTATGGTGTATCCACACTAACATGACTGGACTTTTACTTTAAAATTTGCTTGTAAATTTGATGTTAGGATTCTCAAGCTTACTTTGTTTACTAGTCTGTCACAGCCAAACGTGGACAAACTTGGCTAAAGTAAAATCAACAGTGTTATGGACACATAAACTACAGAAAAGTGAATATAATCTTTACCTCAGAGTCGAAACTCGTATTGAACCTGAGAGTGTGCATTGGTACAGCCCTAGTTAATGTTTACGACCTGAGAGAGAAACACATCACCCGTTTAAAAATCACTGCTTCACCCTGCCTTCATCCATCAGGCTGTGAAAAACAGCCAGGGGAAGACAGGCTGATTCAGGCTCTGTTGCTCGCTTGGCCGCAGCTGCCTGACTCAGCACAAAGAAATTGGAAACGTCGAGAAAAAGAAGAGCCGCTCAGCTGAAACACAGGAGAAGCGCCCCACAGATCAGCGCGAGAGCGGGACTCTGATTGGTCGCCTCAGGGAGGACAGTATCTCCTCTGATTGGCTGCCTTGGGGGGTTCTCGTTTGACGGCTCGAGGACGCTTTCTTCTGATTGGCCTCTGAGTTGGTGACTTAGTGGGACTCTTGGATGGCCGTCTTGTATTTGGCTCTTTTAGGATTGGTTGGTTTGAGGTGACTCTGATTGGCCGCCTTTGAAGGACTCTCCTCTGATTGGCTGCACGTCAAAGATATGTCGAGTGGCCCTGAGGGCCTCCTTTACAAGAGCAGATCAAGACAAGGCTCACTGTTTCATAACACACCACAGAAATCCTGGAATCATGAGGGCTGTGCATGTTTTCTTTCCTTGAATGTAAACTTTCTTTCTGGAGAGGATCGACAGCTCTCTCTCACTGTAGTTCAGTGTTAAATATTAAAGATGAAATCATTCTCAGCCTCTCTGTGGTATTCTGCTGAAGAGCACGATGCACTGCCCCAGAGTTCAGCAGCATGGAGGACTGGAATCTGTTTTTATAGGCAGTGTGTGTTTGAGCAGTGTGTGCTACTTGGAGACATCACACATAGAACAGTCTGTTTTCTATGTCAACACAAAGCTGTCGTTACTATCTAGCTAGCCAGCAGCAGTGTAGATGATTCTAAATTTGCTGACTTTCTCCAACAACGTAATATAACCTTTACATTAATAAGCTTACTATATGAAACGATAACAGTTTAATAGTACTATAACATTCCTGTAGTACTTATACTACCTGTCCTGAAGTAAACTATGCTAATTGAAGTCCCAATAATGCATTTTTGAGGCAGTTGAATCAATTCAAAACGTGATCCTTTTCTGTGTCCATCCTCACCTCAACAATTACCACCTGGTTTGAATCCTCCACCTCATTGGAACAAGCCAAACTCCAGTCAGTACTAAAGACAGCATAGAAAATGTTTGAGTGCATTTACAACAGCAGGGTCACGAAGCACTCTGGCAAGATTATAACTCACCCCTTTCACACTGGACATCACTTCTTCTCACTTCTTCCCTCTGGTTGAAGACTCAGAGTCATCAAAACCAGCATTCAGACATGTCAACAGCTTTTTGCCCAGAGCTGTGGGTATCATTAACCACAGTTCACTTTAAACTGAACTTTACAAACCTGTCTTACTGTGACCCAACTCATATGTACCATAATACATCTTTACACATCTGTACAAATGTTCATACAACTCTGTAATATAGGATAAAAGAACCAACTTTTAACACAGTGCTACATATAGGAATATGACCTCCAATTCTGTCCATCCAGGCAGAAATGTTATTTTTGGAAAGCAGTAACTTTCTGTTTGCAACCCTGCCATGCACACCATTGTTGTTCAGTGTTCTCCTGATGGTGGACACATGAAGTTACCTTGGCTTTCTTTGTGACCACGTGGACTATTACACACTTTGCTCTTTGTTTGATCTTTGTTGCTTGAGAATAATAATAATAATGGTCTTGAATGGTCTTGAATGTCCTCCATTTGTACACAATCTGTCTGACTGTGGATTATTGGAATCTAAACTCTATAAAGAATGTTTTGTAACATTTTCCAGCCTGATGAGTATCATCAACTCTTCTTTTGAGGCTCTCAGAAATTTGATTTGTTAGATCCCTATTCTTTAAATAAAACAGGTCACCCTCTCACACCTGATTGTCATCTCAATGATTGACTTCACATATTTTTGCCATTCACAGACAGTGTAGTCGTACTGTAAAAATGACTGTACAACTATGGGTCTTTTCATAAGAGAACCGTCACCAACAGGAGACTGCAGACAGATGACTGTAGTCAAATTAACATGACTGTGTGGTTTGTGATTAGGTTTGCTCATTCACACTTCTGTGTGTTTAAGGTATTCTGCATACGCAGAAGTCTCATTACATTCAGAAGCTGAAACACGTCACAAAAGACACGTAAACGTAGAAAAAGGCCACCGGCGCTGAGCACAAACATGTCTCGGTCACCTCCAGTGAACTCTGGCTGGTTTTTATACTCCATCATGTCTCCTCCGCTGGGCCGTGCGATAGCCAGGCAGACCGCGTCACCATGGCAACGCACAGCTCCATCCGCCAAGCGCTCAGTATGGTGCGCTCACACACACACACACACACACACACACACACACACACACACACACACACACACACACACACACACACATGTATTGGGTTTATGCCATGTTATGGGCACCAAAACCTGCTTAAACACTTAAATTGTAGGGTTATTTCTTGCCCATAATGTTAATTATATTTAAAAGACATTAATCTGAAGGTTTGGACTGAAGATAAGGTTAGCATTAAATTTAGGATTTGGGGTGAGGTTATGAATAAAGTTGGGATTATGGGTAGGGTTAGGGTTAAAGTTGGGATTAGGGGTAGAGTTAAAGTTAAATTTAGGATTAGGGGTAAGATTGGGAATAAAGTTGGGATTAGGAGTAGGGTTAAAGTTGGTATTAGAGGTAGGGTTAGAGTTCAATTTAAGATTGGGGTAGGTTTAGGAATAAAGTTAGGTTTTGGGGTAGGGTTAAAGTTGGGTTTGGGGTTAGGGTTCGAGTTAAATTTAGGATTGGGGTAGGGTTAGGAATAAAGTTGTGATTAGGGGTAGGGTTAGAGTTAAAGTTGGGATTTGGGGTAGAGTAAGAGTTAAATTTAGGATTGTGGTAAGGTTGGGAATAAAGTTGGGATTAGGGGTAGGGTTAGGGGTTCTGATTTTAAGGTGTCCAGGAAATAAATGGAGGTATAGGTAAAGTTCCCACTCTTCCCAGAAACAAGCATATGCGCACACATGCACACAAGCACACACACATGGACACACACATACACTATGCATTATTAGTTATCCAGAGATAACTTGACTAAAAGCACTTGCAGACACACAACAGAACTCTGAGCCTATTTTAGCCTGACTGATGTTTAGCCTGAGGGCAACACTATATCTGTCCATCACAAACTCTAACTCTCACAAAAAGATAACCTGGATGCCATGGTTAACTGATGGTATTTCCATGGTACATTCCAATGTAGAATGTTATTTAACAATACTATATACACTCACTGGCCACTTCATTATGTACACACACCTTGTATCTACACTTTTTATTTTCTCAGATCCACTGAACATATAGATAGACTATAATCCATCTGCTTCTCTGTATACTATGTAGTCTCCGTTCACACTGTCCTTCAATTGTGCCCCACAGGACCACCACAAAGCAGGTATTGACAGGTAGGCTAACATGTTGGTGAATATATTAGTGTGTGTTGTGTTGGATCAGACACAGTAGAGCTGTTGAAGTTTTCAAAAACACCTCAGTGTCACTGCTGAAGTGAAAATAGTGCACCGACCAAAACTAGCCAGCCAAAAGCATCCTGTGACCACCAATAAAGGACCAGAGGATGAAAAACACAAGCTGTGCAGCGACTACTGTCTCTGACTTGACATCTGGAACCACAAGGTATACCATATTGAGTGGACAGTGACCTAACAGTGAGTGTTTAAAATCTCCATCAGCTCTGCTGAGTCTGATCCACTCATAACAGCATAGCACACACTAACCCACCACCACGAGTCACTGCAGTGCTGAGAATGATCTACTGTATAACCCAAATAATACTTTGTTCTGACCACTAAAAAACAGGGTAAAAGGAGGCTAACAGTATACAGAGAAGCAAACAGACAATGAGTGGAGATACAATGTATATGTAACTAATGAAGTTGCCAGAGAGTGTAAAGTACCATAATATTATTATGCACTTTCTACACATATAATAATTCTTCCTTAATGATCATATAACTGTTAGTGTGGAAATGCTTGTGTTGTACATTTTCTGTTTAGACCTGATGGTGTGTTTAACCTGACCTTAATGTGTTTATTGTTTTTACTTCTGAATCTATTTACGTGGTAGCGTAATCCATCCAATGTTATAATATAGTAAAACTAGTTGTATTACCATGATAATACAAATTGTAACTAATATATGTACTGTGTTATCCTTTACCCTGACATAATATGTGCTGAACCATTGTGTTACCATTATATATTAGTGTCCAAGAAAACATGGTTCTACTATGATCATTTTAACCTTGTACTTTTTGTAAAAGTAACAGTTAGTTAACCTTTACAGAAAAACACCCTTCTTTGATTGAACCATGTACCAAAAGTCGATGTGTGAAATGTGTTTGCTGTCTGTCTTTTGTGAAAAAAGTCAAAGTAAATGGTTTTGGTAAAAAAACACAGCCTATGAAGTGTGACATCACAAGGAAGCAACAGAGCCAGCCAATTAAATACACAGTAAATCTGCCAGTGTTAAATCAACACTATTAGAGTTAAATTAACACTGGGAGTGTTACATTTTGACACCCTCAGTGTTAATGTAACTCTAATAGTGTTGATTTAACACTGGCAGATTTACTGTGTAGGCCCCATATTTATCTTTAGTAGCCTACTCTACAAAGACCTTGAATAACTTACATGTTCAAATAGTGTACTAGACTCTGGATTAAAATGTCAGTCAGTGAAGCAGGTGAATGTCAAAGGTTCTTTATAGTTGTCTGTACTACTCCCTCTCTAGTAGGCTACTACATAGTCTACATCAGGGGTGGCCAACCCTGGTCCTGGAGAGCCTCATACCTGCCCAGTTTGGTGATCTCCCTGATCAAACACACCTGATTCAACTCAGCAGGCAATTAGCAAGTTTAATTGTAGTGTCAGAGCAGTGACATCACCAAACTGTGCAGGAATGCGGCTCTCCAGGACCAGGGTTGGCCACCCCTGGTCAACATCTTGGAAATAGCTCAGTATGCCCAACAGAAAGCCAAAGATATTCAGTGTCAGGCAGGAACTCTTTGACTATTGAGCAAGAGACACCCAAAGCACCCCAAATAAGAACTATTTTGCCATTCTTCCAGACTCACTGTGGTCTCACTGTACCTGTACATTTTCAGGTAATTCTACACCAGATCCAGCTCACCAAGCAATTATCAAGCCCTCTCTAGAGCTGGATCAGGCATGTATCAGGGAACATGTACACTTCTACAAAAGCCCTGGAGTTCTGAAAGCCTCTCTTAGTGAAGGCAGACCATATTCTAGTTTCTTCTTACTGTTGAGGTCTGCATAATAAAACATCTATCAAACCTGTCAGGTTTGTTCTCTTAAGATGTCTTAAGTTTCATTGTAAGCCAGGCTCTCCAGCAGGAGATGTAAGCACAGAGGTTCATATTTCGGTTCATTTAATTATGAGGAGGTTATGCCCACGGGAAGCCTTTACCGAAATTAAGACCTGCCTGCAAATCCCTTTAGATTTGACAGGAAATCCAGTAATAGAACAGTCTGTGCTGTGTCTAATGTCTGGGGAAAAGTCAGGGAACACGGAAGCACTTAAATAAGTGACACGAATACATCAAACTAGTGGTTACACTGGCTGATGGAAGGAACTAATAAGACTATGGAAGTGAACGACAAGCTGCCTGATCAACTGGCCACTGAGCTTCACATTAAAAGGCCAGACTCGCACAGCTCAGTCAGAGAGACTCTTAAATTGTCAGTTTATGGGGGCTGTGAAGGTTCAGACTGCAGTGACAGTAAAAGAGCAGTTTGTAATCTCGCTGTATGTCTTTAGCGAGGCTATGAGGACTATTCATATCAGTTACTTTAATTGTATAGATGAACACCATTATTCATCTGAAAGACCCTAAAGGCTGGAAATCAAAGCTGCCAGAAAGGTGCCTCTGGCAGTGCAGAGAAGTTTGAGCAAAAGTGACCCTTACAGACTGGCTACGCTTTTCTAATTTCATGATTTGTGCGTTAATCTGCTGTTTAAGTCAATGCCAATTCAACAGAGGAGAAGGAAAAGGGGAAGAGCTAAGATGTTAAAGTCTGAAATGAATTAAAGAAGCTGCATGTTTTTGGGACTGTATAACTACACCCACCTCCCCATCAACCTCTGCAATGGTTTCTAGTCTTCAAATCCCCCTCCCCCTGCCTGTGACCCACAGTGCTCATGCGTTGTCCCAGCACCGAGGGTCTCTCTCTCTCTCTCTCTCTCTCTCTCACTCTCCCAAACTCTCTCTTTATCACATG